>JAVFBX010162955.1:0-15115 GCA_034783855.1 Mopalia kennerleyi
AAATTAAGGAAATTCTGTTCACATATATAATAAAACAATTACCGACTTTGCGTTCGATTGATACATGGTTTTGTGAACATTCAAAAGTGTGATGTAGTATAGTCAGAATATTGTCTTCAGTATAGATGAGAACTTCTTCAAATATTTGATAAAACGTGAAAACCAATATTTGACAAAGTTTTTATCGACACTCAAGGAAACATTGTTTACATCAAGCTGAACGTTGTTTGATCTCAATATATAATATTACAACAAACATGTTGTACTGAGATAAAGTACTATATAATAAAAAGCCTGTGTTACGTTATGTGTTGAATTCCGCACTCATCAGTACTACCAGAACGTACTTGTGTAAGGTCTCACTGGATCACTTGGGCTCAAATGATCCCAAAAGAACTTCTCACTTAGATTAAAAGTTAGATTTTCAAACTGTATGTTGGTGAAACAAAAATCAAAATTCTAATTACAAACAGTTAAATTGGAGCCTTTAATTTAGTTTTCCCATGATCATATATTCAAGTCGCAAAATTTAATTGCCTATTTCTTGTATCCTACATTTTCCAAGGCGTTTTTTCTAGAAAACTGCTGATGTTAGAAATTTTAATTTTGTATCATTGTAAAGATCACAATGATATGGCATATTCCATGGTAAAGTGTACCAGTTTGCTACCAATAAAAAAAAAAAATTTTGGCATAAAAGTGTGTACTCTGTGGAAAAAATTGGTCTTTCTGAGTCTAAATTGTCAATAAATAATAGTTTTTAAACACCGGCACTACTTTTTGGATGCTGATGGCATGCAAATAGACACGGTACTGCTTCCAAAAGATCTGGTGTCATACAAGTCTCTGATGAATATCAATAAAATTACAAATGTATATGGGATTAATCATAAGGTAACGTGTTATATATACGTTAATAATTATGTTCAATGTTCAATCAAACCTAACGTTGTGTCGTGTGCCTGTGGCTTAACTGAATCGCCATCCCTGTGTCAGTGTGATTAATATTTGGAATATATATGATTGATCTATTTCAATTAATCGCTATCCCTGTGCCAACTGGACGGATTTCATATATAATGTGAATCAGGGTATCCAATTAGCGAATTTCGGTAAGCACAGCTCGCCAAGGCTTTGGTGGGATATAGCGTGTGTCAGTAGTTATTAACAATTCATAAGTACTCGCTTTAACAATCGATATAACAGCGACAGGACGGCATTATATATATTGTAACATCCCCGTAATAATAATCTGAGTTCGGCTGTAGAACTATTTTCTTCACATGATTGTTTTAGGTTACTTGCGGGTGCTCCCAAGGCGTCGTCTCAGTTCATAAAGGGAGTTAAATCTTCTGGTGCTTTATACAAATGCCCAATCCACAGTTCGAAGCCTTGCTCTGAAGTCAAATTGGATGATAAAGGTAGGTTGTTTAGTAGATTGATTTGATTTAAAAACAATTATTTACTATAGTGTTTTGAATATACAGAGAGTCGTTGAAAGAATAAACATGACATGTAAATGTACAACACATTAGATATGACATAAACGATACCGGTATGGGGAAAAAGAAAGAAGAATTGAACAATTCGATTTGGAAGAGTATACAATAAGAGACAACAACATTGAAAAAAGGCTTATACATTTGTAGTTAAGAATGTGAAGTGAAAAATTAGGCAAAAAGTATAAGACTGTCGCTGGCGTGAATAAAGCCACAAAGGGCTTGTTCTATCCAAATAGAAACAACTATTTTTGTATATAAATGTACAGATATATTAACATTTACATATATACATAGACGTGCATATATACATTACTGGGAAGTTAGTCAGTAAACTATTTATTCAGATTCTGTTCTTGTTTTGAAAAAATAAAATTTCGTTGCAATGCAATGCAAATACGTTTTAACTAACGACTTGAACAACAGAGTGAAATAATATATGTCTACCAGAGCGTGGAATGATTTCTGATCTTTTTTTTCTGATTTCTTTGACAGGCAATGGTTGGGAAATGAGTAACAAGCAGCGGTTTCGGTCCAGGAAAGATTTTCAGTGGCTGGGTGTTTCAGTCGATATAAAACCATCATATGCCAGTAAAGTTTTGGTATGTTCTGATTAACGCAACGATAACTTCGTTTTATGATAATTAAGTGATCAATAGATTTAGCGATGGCCGTAACATATGATAGAAGAATGTGCAGTGGTTTCTTGTGCTGGTGGTCTGCTTACAGATCAAAATGAGCACCTGTACTCAAAGTCACAGACATAGTACGGCAATGGGTTTATTTCAATTCGGCACTCGGGTTTTTTTTCTAGTATTGGAAAGCACAGGCTTTCCAATACTTTCTTTCTGTCTTTCCGATGCGAATGCTATCCGTCCACCCTTCTTTCCACGAAACACACGCTGAGCACAACAACTTGACGAGGAAAACAATGTATCTACTGACTTCAGAATGACTTGTGAAAAATGATTGATTGAATGGTGTTTTACACCGTGATCAAGGGTGTTACGGTTACAGTATATGACGGCAATGTGTTCCAACAATAAGTGACGTTAGCTCAACCATGTTTTGATACTATTGGAGAGGTAATCTTTCTCCATTGCTACAGTAAAGACATCAATTCTATTCTTGAAGCAAACTTCCCTTAGCCAGAGGGAGACTTGAGAACAAGTTCATGTATTAACTTGTGCACCAACTTTGTGCACCAGCTTTCTAGAAATACTCGATGGCCTTTATTGAGTCATTTTTGACACGGTTCAAGTCAGAATGTCTTAACTTGAAAGCAACTTTCTATATTCTTTGCTAACCAGTAAGGCCACTGTTGTCTGTCTAACATTATTAAGGCATTTTAATATTGTGATTTGAAGAAAACAAACTGACATATTTATTTAAAGTTTGCTAGCTAGCTACTCAGCTTATATTTATTTACATTTCCCACCAAATGCATCATTTGTTGTTTTTTATATATCTTTTTGCTTACCTGTTTTTTTTTTATTTCTGGGACAGGTGTGCGCCCACAAATGGGCAGATGCAATTCATAGAGCCTACCATTACCTCGTGAATGGGATGTGCTTAGAACTTAACGAAGAGTTGGAGAGGACGTCTATGCGTAGACTTTATCCGTTAGCTAACAGAACCCGACAAGTGAGCAAGTATGGGAAGTTCATATACGGTAGCGGAATGGTCGGATTCTCAGCTCAATATCTTCAGGTAGCTCAAAGCTTTACACGCATTAATTAGTTTATTTTGCACTGTTAAATTAATTCAATAAATTAGATGCCCTCGGTTTATTCACCGTTATAGCCTTCACTGTATGGGAGGGATACAATCTGCCACTAGCAACATTCACATTCTAAGATATCCTGTTTGTCATGAATTTTATGTCGGCAGTTATTAGAAATCTTACCGTCCGAATTTTAGATTAATTTGAGTTAATTGACTCTACAGAAAGAATTCATTGAAACGAAGAAACAGATTGAGGACTTGCTAGACACCTTGGGCTGGAGAACAACAGTCAACGAGTATGCCTATTAAGCAATGAAATTATCTATTCAAATATTTCGGCCTTTAATTGAGCTTTTTAGCAAGGCCATTGTTGCAGTTTCAAAGTTATCACAGGTTATTCGCAGCAGATTAAGATCTCCACTGTGTTTCTGTTTGCGCTGTGGTTCGAGTCATCATTATAGAAATGTGTTTTTGCCCCTTAATCTTACTCTGCATCCAATACATCTATTGGCAGAACATGCAGGCTGGCTCGTCCACATGTCTGCCATGTACGAATTTATCTTTTAATTTAACCTCTGAAGACACTCGTCGCTCCAGAATACCGTTTCTGTTAGGTTTAACAAAGTTTACGTAGGCCTTGTAAATTGAGTTCTCCGTGATATAAGCTTCACTTATTGGCACCCTCCCCAATGTTTGTTGTAGGATGGGTCCCTGTTGCTGGGAGCTCCTGGGCTTTACGATTGGGGAGGTAGGTTCTCCATATCACATATTCTATTCTTTAACCATTATAGTTCTATCCACACTCGCATTTCAAGGAATGGTTGAAACACCTTTTATATTTCATATAGAACTGGTGCATGTTGTCTAAACACATCAGCAGAGCTGGTATCTTGCTAAACAAAGTTTTTCAGTGGTCCACGTTGATATAAGCTAGTCCATACGACTGGCTTTAAGCCCGCTGCACACGAGCGATTCTCCGTCGGCAACTAAAAATGGCAAAGAAATCGTTCCGTGTGCGACAGGCTTGCGCGCGTCTAGCCACTGTCGGCGATTAGTCGCAAGGGGTCAAACATATTGATATCTTGCAACTCGTCGCCTACTGTTGGCGACTAATCTCCTCGTGTGCGGCAACATGCTACAGAAAATCGCAGCCATAAGTTGCACATCCAATCAGTGACCGAGATAGAGTCACATGATTTAAATTTAAAAAATATTTACGCATCTATAATAAACTAGCTCTGTCGTCTGTGTCTAATGTTCAAGATCAAAGCAAAAATTTCGTTGTAATTTTCAACGAGAGTCATTTAAAACAAATCATACCAAGTGTTAAGTCACGTGATATAAATGTACGTTGGCTGACTTTCGCAGAATCGCCGACTCAGATTCGCTCCGTGTGCGGCAAAAGCTTAGGCAGACGGAAACTCTCTTGCAAAAAGTCCCCGACGGAGAATCGCTCGTGTGCGGCAGGCTTAAGTGAACACACCGGACTTTTTGTCTTATACACTCTTGGGAATAATGGTTCTTTGAGGGTTCTTTTGAAAAGATGAAACCATTTGTATGGAACCATAACGGCAACAACCGTTCTTTGATAAAATCAAAAAGGGATAAATATTTGGAACAGTTGCTATGATGATTCCATACAGAACCATTAGAAGGGTTCCATTAGACCTTTGTTGTCTAAGAGTGTAACATAAAGCCTACAGCATCCTTGTTGGGAGATTCCATCTCATCCTCTCTTTCCTGTTAACCACTTATGCCATGCGGTCATACCAGTCCGCCAGAGTTGCAATATATTAAACGTCTTCGTTGAGAGGGTTTCGTGAAATACCAAATGTGAGTAAACAGCCCAATTCAATACATATCATATTCACTTTTCAGGTGGTATTGTTAATTATCAACTTAGAAAGAAAACAGTATCTGAAGATTTCTTGAACTCTGACGGATATGCAGGTAAACTATTTTAATGCAACCTTTGGTCCTCAATGAGTCCTGTATAGAGCCACTTTTATCCCTCCTTTAAGGTGTGTCCATATTAAAACAACAACTCACCAGCTTCTTTATTTATTGGTATAGCTGATTTGTGTGGAGATAATCAGTCAACATGCGCATGTCTTTATTTATACCATTATACCAGGGTATACACACGGAGTATAGCTACCACTAGCTAATTTTATAATATTCCCGTCGGTGCGTGTTGTAAACACGATAGCTTGAGAACAAATTAACCGATTAACTTGGAATAGAACTTTATCGTATAAAGACAATAGATTGGACCCCACAAACTCGGCGAAAACAATATGAATATAATTTTCTTCTTAATAACTGTACTTGTGTCTTTAAAGGATTCTTCACCCACTGAATATTAAGCTGATAATAACAAAGGGGTTTGGTTTACAGGCTACTCTCTCAGTGCTGGGATGATGTATGGAGATAGGAGGCTGTATTACGTCACGGGTGCCCCCAAAGCACACCAGACAGGGGCGGTAAGTCTGTGAGCAATACCCAGTTTCTTATAAATAATTTAAACCAGATTCCCTAACCCACAACTCTAATTCTGTTTGTCAGGATTCTAGAACAATAAATGGTTTAAACAGAATTTAAGCAAGACCAATGCACCGGTTTATTGAAATTGATAATGGCTGTTTGGAAACTGGGTGACAAAAATATGCGATTTATATTGTAATCTTACTCTGTATTAGCCTTGGTCAGAAAATACAAAGTGAACCGATTAGTTTGTCATGATAGCTGTCTATAGTAAAAGTGTTAGCATATGTAAAGAATCAACACGCCATTTAAATCGACTTATTCGTTGTTTGACTTCCCTTTTGTATTAATTCGTGACAGGTGTACATCCTAAGCAATGAAATGGAAATAACATCACATATACGCGGCAGACAGGTAAGAAATATCACAAAAAACCAATTCTGTTTTTTAAATATATAATTGGTCGTCGAAAAAAATGTCACCAGTGGATCCGCTGATGATAATCACAAAGTATAAAAGAAAAGTGACTCTCAAGACATGCAGTTTGTCAACTTTTAACACGTCTATTCTTGTCATCTTCAACATGTAGTTCCTGATGTTAACTCCATCCAATCAGAACTCTTCAGACTTTCAGTATAGACAGCAGGATATCAGCCAAGAAACACAACTTTTTCGTTTTTTTATATATTATTTTTGTGTGTGTGCAGTAATGATAATCCACAACAGTATGCTTAAACTGATTGAGTTTTATAGGAATTTTAGAGGAAATAACAATCATTAGATATATTTTGAAAATTTTCGGTTCAGGATTGATTAAGGTGTAAAAGTACCAGACTTAGTATTGGAAATGGCCTTTATGAAGTTGCCACACTGCTCACGAACAAACCAGCTTGTAATTGATATGGGTTCCCCTGGTTGCTGGTGTTATTAAAATTAAAAATAAGTGAATTTTGGATTTAATTAAATTCGCTAAAAGTACGTGTCGACAGATTAACGAACCAAGTTTACATTCGCAGATGGGTGAGAATTTCGGCGCCGCAGTCTTAGCCCTTGATGTAAATGGCGATCAGTTAGATGACCTGATTATAGGCGCTCCGTTCCATACAATCGACAGAGAGGAGGGGAAAGTGTATGTGTTCATCAACAGGGACTTGGTACGTCACATTCATATAAGTTGTTTCCTCTAACACAAAGATAGCATTTAGGAACAAAATGTACGTATTTTCGTCAAAGAGGAATTCTTTAACAATAATGTACATTATATTTAAACATATCAACGCCTACAGATGATTGAAGTATCAACCAGTTTACGCTTTTAAAAATGATAATGTATTTTCTCTTCAGGGCGTCTTCTCTTTGTCGTCACATAAATTACAAAGTTTAATGCTTCCGCGTGGGAATTTTGGATCGGCCATTGCTAACCTGACCGATATCAATCTGGACGGATACCCAGGTATATTTTAAGTGTTCATTTATTGATATGTAAATAACCAAGAATGTCTGTTTAGTGCAATTTAAGAAACGGTTCTTTGTGGTGAACAATAACCAGATACACTACAATTGTGACGCTCTCTGAAACGGTAATGAGATATATATGTGTCTGAACACATTCACATGATTGAAGACGAAAATCTTTGTCTAGCAGCTCAATACAGGTCATATTTTATATGCTGCATTATGCAAGATTAACCATTGGTAAACAAACGTCACGTTATCTTTTATGCTACGTAATGTGCAATGTTGACCAATCAAGAAAACAGCAACAAAAAAAACATTTCGTATGCTGTTTAACAAAATGATATGTGCTTCCAACAAAAACTTCAAAAGATATGAGTTAAGGAGTCAAGAAGTTGTGTCTACTACAATGTAAGAAATTATCACATGGTTATATACATATTATAATTATTTTTTTCATATTTGTATCTTCGTTAGACTTTGCAATAGGTGCCCCGTTTGAAAACGAAGGTAAAGGTGCAATTTACATATATAATTGTGCTAAAGAGGGACTTAAAGAACAGTTCTCCCAGAGGATTGCAGCTAATGACGTCCAGAGAGATCTGTGGGGATTTGGAGCAGCATTCTCAAGAATACACGACATTGACGGGAACTCTTATGGAGGTATGGGCCCATCCTGAAACGTCATGGTTTTGATCGGAACCGAACCGTAATGGTGGCGTGGATTTATCAAACGATCTGGAATTCGCCAAAGAAGCGATGGATTTTTTTTATATGTAAACGGCTCAGTTTTACGAATAACGGTTAGAAACTTATTCCAGATCAAACCAGTATGATGAAGGATTACAGATTGACCTTGGACATGATGTGACGTCATCTAATAGCGGGTTACATACAATAGGCCTACATTTTAGGTACCGGTGACTGGTACCTGTAGTTGGTTAGAGAGGTTGAATTCGTATCCTGGTAACAACCAAAGCAATTCAAAGAAGAGTGTAGCAATGTTTATTAACCTGTCTCATTTAATTGACTTAAACATGGAGCTTCAAACACAGATCCATATCCTCAAGTCAATTGGTTTCCGAATGATTGTTGATTAATGTTGGCACAGCGATACACCTTATTTAACTTATGTCACGGCGGCATAATTCCAACAGCGGTACAACAGAGAAATATATTTCAAGTTTTACATAAAAATCTTCCAAAACAATCCATCTTTGACTTAACATACTTCTTTAAAATGTCTGAATTAATCTATTTTCTTTCAGATTTTGCTGTTGGGTCATTCTCGTCTAACAAAGCTGTTGTTCTGCGAGGAAGACCTGTGGTCAATCTGGGTGTTCAAATAAAGTTCTCCAGTAAAACTATAGATCTACAGAAAAAGAAATGTGTGCTCAATGAACAACCTGTGACGTGCTTCACTGTGACTGTATGTTTTCAGTTTGAAGAAACTTCAATTCATAATAAAGATATTGGTAAGTATAACGATGTTAAAAGGGAAGAAAACAAAACAACAAAGTCAGTCAAATTATACAGCATATTATGTTGTTATCAATACTGCTATTACACTTTGTTTATGAATCCAGGCTTTCCACTGGAAGCCACATACATGTTGCTGCTGTGATCAGTCAATTTCATGGCAGATTTTTTATGCCATGTTCTATGAATGTATTTCGAGAAGATTAAAATCACCCAAGTTCATCAAAACTGAAACAGGGCGAATTATAATTATACAAATATACAGAATAAAGTTCTATCCAACTGATGCATAACGCTCGTTTGTAGATTTACTTCTTCATTATAGCTCATTTGGCATTAAACATACCTCATAAACTTGACTAACGCACTAACATTATAAGGTATTCAGGGCAACAAGAGGGATCGTATGTCAAACCACAGGCACACGACGCAATGTTATGTTTGGTCGCTTATTGAAGAGTATCTATGTGTTGTGTGAAATTGTGGGCATATTACAACTTGTTTTAAAACATGCATTGCTGTCATTTTATAGAGAACAACATTCACGTTATTACGTTCATTGGTTGATTGGTCCTGAAGAATTGACCTTTAAACCGTGTTTCCACTCTACAGCCCAACAGGTTGTGCCTGAGAGAACTCAAAAAGGGATAACATTTTAGGTGTTAATACCGACAATTATTTCAATGAGTAAACATGCTCAGTTGAGTAACAATAAACGGGTATATTGGTAGTTTTCAAAGATATTCAACAGCCATCACTAACAATTTTTAATTTATGATGCTATTATGTTAATTATATTTTATGAAATAAATGAATCCACTTAAGGAACGTCTGCAACCAAACCTTTGTGAAGCAGGCGGTGCATGGGCGGTGAAGTGCCCAAGGCAAAAGGTACACTCTTAGAGAAATATGGCTCTAATGGAACCCTTTAAGTGTCTTCGTTCATGGCTCTGGTGGAAGCCATTATGGTTCTGTATGGAACCTTCACGACAACTGTTCCAAATATTTCTCCGTTTCTTATTATATCAAAGAACCGTTCCATATAGATGGTTCCACGTTATGTAAAGAACCATCAAAGAACCATTATTTCTAAGAGTGTTATTGGGCTCGTATGAGCCGTTAGGAACGTTTGCAGCCAAAGTTTCGTAACAGAGACCGCGTTTGGGCGGTGAAATGCTCACGTTAATAGGTATTCGGTCTGATACAGATTATCATCACTGGATGACGGTTGAATCGAATCTTGTGGGTGACATGTCTATGCCCAGTAGATTCATTTCTTACACTTTCTAATAATTCCTTCTGTTTTTCTATGTTTTCAAGGATAAATTAAAATAAATTAAATTTATATTTTCAGATATTAGCTACAACCTAACAGCTGATACCATGGAAAAACATATCGATGAAACGAATCGTATCTCAATCCAACAAGACGGTATTCATCAGTCTGTCTTAGCGAAGGCCTTTGTGAAGAAGAAGGCATATTCCTGTTACCAGCATAAAGCCCTAGCATTTGTAAGATATTTATACTCGGTCTATACTGTGAATGGTTATAACCCGCAATAAACATTATTTATAAAACGATAAAATTTCTGATTATAGAATTACACGCCGCTGTAGTTTCTGTACTTGCCGCACCGGTATTCTTAAGACGTACGTAAATTCAGGTTTTTTATTATTTTTAATACAGGCTAGCCAGGATATCATTACTCCGGTCAGATTTGGAGTATCTTTTCAATTATCACCCAGTAAAACCAAGACAGCATCAACTGTTTCAGAACCAGTGTTGAATATTTACCGTTCCAATACTGTATCAAATCAGGTAAGGCATACATATATGTTTTAAATAAATGAAGAAAGAAAAATGTGATTGCCTCCAACGGGATATACATAAATATAGGTTAACATCGATATGAATGTAGTTGAAACCTATTTCTCAGGTAATCAAAACGACTTTTGATAGTGGGGACTGTAGGCCTACTGTTAAGGTAGATGATACAGTTCAACGGTATTAGTATGAGTCTTACAGCTTTTGTTATATATCAAGTATTCAATAATTATGCCAAAATGCTATATATATTTTTTTTTACAGATTTTATATCTGAAAAATTGTGGTAAAGACAACATCTGCTCAAGTGATCTTACATTAAAAACAGCGCTTGTACTGCCCGGTAAACGAGATTATTTAATCAGCGGAGAAGACTCGTACATTTCTCACGAAATTATAGTCACCAATACTGGTGAGCCGGCTTACCTTACAAACGTGTTTATAACATATCCTTCTAACTTGCAATTTGTGCGAGTGAGCACGTCCAGAGGACCTCGAGCCACGGTTTGTTCCTCTCGCCAGAATGAGGAGTCGGAATCTGATGTAACTACTGTCAATGATACATTAATTGAAAACCCAGTGACGATTGTCTGTGATATCGGGAACCCAGTGGACCTTATGGAAAGCGTCATTTTCCGACTAAAGATATTCGTGGATTCCCGTAACCCTGCCCCGGACCCGCTTCAGATTAGAACAGAAGTGAGAACCGCAAGTGCAGAGGGCAATGATTCAATGAGCGACAACTCTGCAGTGGACTATCTTCTAATCAGACTGAAAGCTGGACTAATCGTCACTGGGTAGGTTTAAGACTTATCATCAGCTATTTTGAACCTTTAATGCAATATTCACTAAAACTCGTCGGATAATCTCCATGAAGTATTAAAAATCTTCAAACAATTTTGAGGTGGATTTTCCCTCTATAAAACCCCACACGGCTATCACTTCTGTGGTGTCAAATGAAAGATATTATAAATATCATTTCCCAATTATTTAATTATTCTCGAGAGAGTTCCACGAGCGACCACAATCAAAAGTGTTATCATGGTGTTTTCACAATGTGGAGAATCATAGGGAGAAACAAGGCTAACATCACCAGTAACCCACAGCAATCCAATTACAATTGTTCATTTTTACTAAGAATAAAGTTGTTAAAAAATTGTGACGTAGAATTGTTCCGAAAAAAACTGTTACTATATGTTGTTGATATTGGTTGATTGTTTACCATTCACAGAATTTCCTCCCCGGAACAAATCCGATTACAAAGAGCAGATTTTAACAACAACAATCGTCAACTATTGGGAAAAACATTGAAGCACGTGTATGAGATCGGAAACCTGGGCCCGAGTATGTTACCACACGGAACTGTCTTCTTTTCTGTGATATTTGACACAAGACTCCGAAATAAGGTCCGAGTAGAGAAAATGGAGGTAGGATATTTGTTTTCATTGATAGCATGTGTTATCTTTAGCTAAGGTGAACACTTTCCGTGTATTGCCAGCTATAACAGGTTAATTGTGAAAGACGTGATAGTCACTGTCAGTTTTGTTAGGTAGTTGTGCTCTTAACAACGTAAACTAACAAGATTTAAAGGCGACAGCTCACATATACACATCTTTAAGCCACATGTCGGACACTCCCTTTAAATTATAAAATTAGTGTTTGATACTCCCTTCATATGATTCAATTCTTATTTGCTACTACATCCAAATGATACACTTCTTGTTTGACACTCCATCCAAATGATACCCTTCCTGTTTGACACTCCATCCAAATGATACACTTCTTGTTTGACACTCCATCCAAATTATACACTTCTTGTTTGACACTCCATCCAAATGATACACTTCTTGTTTGACACTCCATCCAAATGATACAATTCTTGTTTGACACTCCATCCAAATTATACACTTCTTGGTTGACACTCCATCCAAATGATACACTTCTTGTTTGACACTCCATCCAAATGATACAATTCTTGTTTGAAACTTGATCCAAATTGTACAATTCTTGTTCGATACTCCATCCAAACGATACAATTCTTGTTTGACACTCCGTCCAAATGATACAATTCTTGTTTGACACTCCATTCAAATGATGTTTTTTAGGTAATAGACCCGTCTTCTGGATTAGTGTTGGAGAACAGATGTCAGGTCGTCAAACCAGCTCAAATCAAATACAAAGTGGAGAAAACTGTAGATAAAAGTGGGCAAACTTCAGAGATAACTGATGATGTAACAAACACATACAACAAAGCTCGACTGAGAAGAGCCTATTCCCAGTCTGCAGAACGTCTGCAACAGGTGAGTTCCAATGTTCCCCGTCTGCAGAACGTCTGCAACAGGTGAGTTTCAATATTCCCCGTCTGGAGAACGTCTGCAACAGGTCAGTTTCAATATTCCCCGTCTGCAGAACGTCTGCAACAGGTGAGTTTCAATATTCCCCGTCTGCAGAACGTCTGCAACAGGTGAGTTTCAATATTTCCAGTATACAGAACGCCTGCATCAGGTGAGATTCAATATTCCCAGTCTACTGAACGTCTGTAGCAGGTGAGTTTTAAATATTCCTATTAACAATTAATGTAAAGACGAGAATTAGAAAAGGTCATGTTATATGGACATTGTTTTGCCTTTTCTTTCAGCTATGTGAAAACATGGAATGCTTAACTGGTCAGTGTATAATCGAGAGGCTGTCACCTGAGACAAGCGTCCATGTCCGTCTGCTGATAGAGCTTCACACCAATATATTTGTGGAAATACAGGTAACAAACACCAGTCAAAATACGGCATTTGCAGTTGTTAAGTAGATGTATGCTGTGTTCTACGTTGATTTTGGCATCGGTGTCTTAATTAGAAACAGTTTAATCGAAATTGTTTCTCCGATTTGGGTTGCCGCCGTACGCCGATGATTTAACGCCACATATGACACGGGCATTAAAGTGCGAGGAATGAAGTTGCTGGCCTTCCTCGCTGACGAAACACAATGACAGCGTTAAAACATTTAAGTGAACATTATAGATGTTGCAATAAGACAAGAAGTCCGAATTCACCAGAATAGATGTCACAGTAGAGCAGCTTAGATCTAATAGCACCATGACTGCAATGTGCTACCTCGAACATTCACTATGTCAATGTTCAATGTGTCAATGTTCAGAATGTCAATGTTCAGAATGTCAATGTTCAGAATGTCAATGTTCAGAATGTCAATGTTCAATGTGTCCGTGTTCAATGTGACACATTGTCAATATGTTCAATATGTCAATGTTCAATGTGTCAATGTGTCAATGTCCAATGTGTCAAATTTCATCTTCAATGTTCAATATGCCAATGTTCAGTGTGCTAATGTTCACTGTTCAATTTGTCAATGTTCAATTTGTCAGTATTCAATGTGTCGATGTTTAATGTGTGAATGATTCAATGTTTCAATGTTTAATGTGTGAATGATTCAATGTTTCAATGTTCAATATGTCAATGTTCAATATGTCAATGTTCAATGTGTCAATGTTCAATGCTACGATGTTTCAATGTTCAATATGTCAATGCCAATGTTTCAATGTTCAATGTGTCAAAGTTCAATGCGTCAATATTCAATGTTCCAATGTTCAATATGTCAAAGTTCATGTTCAATGTTCAATGTGTCAATGTTGAATGTGTCAATATTCATTGTCTCAATGTTCAATGTTCATTGTGTCAATATTGAATGTGTCAATATTTATTGTCTCAATGTTCTATGTGTCAGTGTCCAATGGTAATGAAACGCCTGGGTTTCGCACGAAGTTTTGTTAACGTTTGGTTTTATTTAACAGGATACAGATCTACTCCAAATCAATTCCTCAGTCCGATTTGTAGAAAGGCTTGATCCTATGTACATTGCCGCCATATCGCCTGACCAATATAATAAGACGGTAAGAATCATATTCATTTGGTGGGTAGGTCACGCCTTGTAAAGGACTTTTGGTCAACAAACGAACGATTTGGACAAATGCAATAAATGGAATGTTTATCAGATGTATATTGTCATTATTATGTTTACCGTTATGTCTAATTTTCGTGTTATTTCATAACCTTTCATTAATAATTAGTTTCACAATACGACACTAAATCAGGAATTGGATTATAGTATTTTACCAATCACATATCTATACTCACCAGATTGTCACCAATGTGTACACGGATGCCAGAAGGAAGACAGTCAGTTTATGGGCTTTTGTGGCCAGTTGTTGCTCCGGGATTCTGGCCATTGCCGTGTTTGTTGTATTGCTATGGAGGGTATGTATGCACGTGAAGCGACAATTTATTGGTTATTGTCGGAAAAATCCGATTAACAAGTGTTGAGTAATTAAATCAACATGACGTGAGAATTAAACCAGAAAGTAGATTAACAGGAAATGATATAGAGATGAGATTGCCGCGACCATTACATAAACTTTGATATCAGGAAAAATCGAACACTATTTCTGGACACCAACTTATTTTGTTGTCTTTTCAATAAAAAACTTTTCCGATATAATTAAGCTTCGCGTCAGCGGCTGTTAAGCGTTTCGGGCTACCCTTCTTCCTTCGTTTTAAGTTTTCTACTCACGTTTTAAGCCGACCTCAAGTATTTCATCTCTGCCCCACTGTCGCCTCTGATCCACTTTCACCTGTCACAG
>JAVFBX010163063.1:0-15114 GCA_034783855.1 Mopalia kennerleyi
GCATTTGTTTCAATTTTATTTTCCCCCCCCCCCCCCCCTGCTTCCCACCCTCCCTCATGAATGTTTTCTTCTTATAATGACCAAATCACAATTTCTTAAATAAAAAGTTTATTAAAAATGCGTGGTAGTGTACTTTAAGTTATAAATTGCTTTATACAAACGGTCCCATGGGGGATCATTTTATTGACATGTAAAATTATTTTTCACATATTGAGCAGATGCCAGTCTGGTTACGGCGAGTTTATTGTATGTATGTGTTTTCTATTAAATGTGAAAATATTAAAACTCTCCCCTGTCGCCGTCTTCCATATAACAATTGTTATTAAAATCTGTTACTTTCGGAGCTGTAACTTTAACCTACCTTGTATGTATGTAACAAGAAACGCGTTGAAAAAATTAGTATTTACTTTACAAATAATTATTTTATTTGACCGTAATCCTGCCCAGTGCTGACACTGGAATGTCACACTGTTATGTCACACCCTTATGTCACACTGATCTAATATGGAGTATGAGATAAAATATAAACATATATAAGCACATTAGTTTAAGCTCACCACTCTTTGTTTAATTATATACATGTCTAAGGCTAAATTATTCGAATACTTTGTTTCGTTCCACTATTTATAATATATGTTAGCAAAATAAAGTATACATGAAACACACCGTTTTCCCAATCCAATAAATGGGCTGATTGTCTTTTTACATACGTTTGTGAATTTGTCCTTATTGAAAGTCTTTCCGAAATTGTACCATGGTCGTAAAGATATATATTCCTGATGAAATCTAGGTAAACTGGGAATATGTTTTCTTTGTCACTCCTAAACTGTCATGGTCATAAGACCAAAAGTGTATTTTATGTATTAGTTTATATCATCAGAACCAGGGAAAACAGAACCTGAGCACTGACAGCTCTTGCTTATTTTAAATATGCCGCACAAATAAATAAATAAATAAATAAACACCCAATTGATCACGTGCTTGTTTATTTAACGGTTGGTGTCAGATTATACATTCTATACTGACTAATGGGATTCCTTCAATGTTTTAAAATATATAAAACAAACCCTTTTTTTTTTTTAAATATTTGAGCAAATCTATATTTATAAAGCAAATATCTAAGTTGCCGTATAGCGATGTAGCCACATTTTATATAATGTTTTGTTATCTGGAAACTGTTTTCGTGGATAAACCGTCAGAGATGTTTATTTTCAAGCCAATGTTTCAACAAAGACAACCATCTTTCAATAACTTAAAAATCCACTAAGTTCTGTTATTATATATAATGCTTGCCGTCAAGTTGTAGGCAAGCAACATTTTCTTTCTGTACAATGATTTTTTTTAGTCAATAAACAGTGGCCTGTTGACGCACTCATATCCCAATTGTTGTTCGTGGTCTTTGTGCAATCATTGTACTCACCTCGTAAGTACAAAAAGAAACGCGTCGAAAAATTAGTTTTCAAAATAGACATAAGTGTTTTCTTTACGGGCGATCCCGCCTACCTCTCGTACCGTTACGTCATACTGATAATAAGTCTACATAAAAGAATAGAATACAAGCACTCTTCGTTTCTCGGTGTTGTCTTCATTTAACTTACACCCATTAACGTGTAACCAGATGACGCCCATGGATGCTAGTTTTCTTTATTGAAGTATTCCTTGATTCCAAGACACAGTTACTCTGACACCTATAGATAGAGATTAGCCCCATGGTTTTGGTATACCACTCTTACTACTGCCCGAGGGGATATAAGTAATTGATCCGATACTTATGATCTTTGCCGACATAACGTATCGCAAGCAGTCTTACTTGTTGCCCAATTAATCTATAAATGTTTTCTTCACACCCAGCTCTTCGGACCATTACAAATAAATTGTATTTATTCTGGGGCGTTGAGGTGAAAATGTGGCCCAGGATCGAACGACTCAATTTTACTGTTTGTCAAATATTTATAGTGAAGTGATTAAATAAAACGGTTGCACAGTTTTGTACCATTGTAAGTTGCTAACGTTGCTGCTCCGAGAACGAATTCAAATTCAAAGGAATTGACAGCATTACGGCTTAACCCTAATTTAAATAAGATAGTGTGAATCAATTCAAATATTGTGTGCGATTTATCTATTTCATTTGGTCATCAACATATGCAATAAATGCAAATACAACAAAAACAAAATTGGTTTAAAACCACGTTATGATTCTAATTTTTCGTTCTGCTTGCATTCCAATGTAGAGCAATGGAGAGACTTATGGACTGGAAGATGGTATCTCTATAACATGACGGGCCCGGAGCCGTGGTTTAGTGGTTAGCGAGTGCGCTTTCTAAAGCTTACTTCGATGTGCCGTTCACAGGATCGAGTCCGTCTGTCGACCCTTAGATGTCGACAATCGCGGGGGTGGTTTTTACTAGGTTTCCTGCCGGTTTTCCACCGTAATTAAGTCAGGAACAGCGTGAAGTGGACAGTTCGTCGTCGTATAAGTGAATTACGCTTGAGTACGACGATAAATCCCAATCAAACGAACAAACTAACATGAAGGAGGCAGATGTTGTATAATCATTGTCCACCCGAATAAATGAATTCAATGCAGGTAATAAAGCAACACTAGATCGACATTTTTGTACATATAGAAGACATAATGATAATCTATCTGTATTGTTATTTTCTACTTCTATAAAATACAATTTGCTGGTTGATTTATTTTTAACTCATACCGAATATTTTGTTTGCTACATGTTTATGGTAAAATTCCTTCTCTTTAAAGGCCCATAGGTTACCCACAACAACTCGAGTTAAAGATCTATTTAGAAACTTTTCTCTCGAAGGTTATCAAGAACATGAGATGATTCATCAGTTTTAATTAATCGGCATCCCTGTGTCAGCGGGATTACTTCTTAGAAATATATGGTTAAAGACACACTTTGGTTGTCTTTATACCTGTTTTGAATATTTAAATAATTAAAACTACCCGATATAGAGGCAAAAAGACTTTGACAATTATTACATAACTTAAACTCTTCCTATGGACAGCAGGTCGGCCCAACTAGGCCATTTTTTCTACATTCGCTCCATTGACTATTTAGGAACAAGGCGCGAAAAGGGCAGTCTGAATGGTCAGACGCCTTGGGCCACCGCCCGGAGGGCGCCAACCACCCATCGTCTATCCATTACAGGGAGATTAGCTGTACACTTGACTTTAAACCCCTGGACAATGTTTTGACCACAAGTCGAGTGGAAGTTATGAAAAGAAATCTCTCTGATTCAACAGACGGACATTCCCATACAACGTTTCACGCACTCGCCTTCAAGAAGGATTTCGAGTGTTTTCATGAGCCACTCATGTTGCTTAACATTTTAATCGGCTTCCCCCCAATTCTAATTCTTTTCTTATTGGTTGGTTGGGCTACTGGAGTTCTTCAGTATTTTGTGACCAGCTTTCAACTTTTGTTTAGTGTCTTTTTTATTTTATTTATCCGTGGTGGTTAACATATGTGTTTAATAAACTATTGTTCCTGAAATGATTTTTTCAATTCAAAGAAGTAATTCGAAAAAAATCAGACAATATGCTTTTGACATAAATGCTCTGAAGGGATGCAAAAATAGATTTAAGAACAGATCTTTCATTCACAAATTAGAATCTAACTGTATTTATATAAGACACAATTCAGTAGCGTTATTACGTCATCGCCTAAATGTATCTTCAAATTTAAAGGCTGGCTTATATTTTAACCTGTTCTAGATTTTGGAGATTTAGATGTCAAATTCAAAAATGAATCTCAGCAGTTTTCTATCAAAGTCGATTTAAATCACCCTTCTTTGTGTGACCATAACAATTTTCAATTAAGTTGAGCAATTTGAAACAAAGCCTTTTATCACAACAATGATCGGAGTATTTTAAAAGTGATATATCTTACAGTAATAATGGGATGTTGATTAAGCGGGAGAATCCACTCGGAGCAAGCACCAGGGGTGGCATTAAGGAAATTCACAGATTTTAATGGGAAAGTATCCAGCAGTGTGTTTTTAATCAAGCATGGAAGGTCGATTATCCAGTCAGCGGTGTGGTACGTCACTTCCGTTTCGCACGCGCTCACGTGTAGAGGTCCTCTTAGCTGAATGTCGTCTGGTAAATAACATTACTGGGCATTATAGCTGCCAGGCAGTGGGACTCGAGACCGATTTGAAGCGAGTTTGGAGAATTTTGCGCTGAATGACTTAAACTTGCCACACGTTCATATTTAACAGTTCAGAAAGTCTGCCGTCTTGACATCCCCTTCCAGCGACACAAGCTGCAGTTTCAGAGTTGGAAATCAATTCGACGTAGAAGGACCACCGTGTATGTGAATAAGGACTGAGTGACAATTTTAAGCAAACTTGCTCGTCTGTTTCATTTCACAAATGCTATTGTAATGGAGTCAGAAAAATTTGCAAAATTTCACGAAAAGAAGAGGTTACATCCCATCTCGATGCTTCAAGAAACTGGATTTAAAATGGATGATAGTTTTGATACGGACAGTGATATTGAGGAAGACAATGTTAGTTTGAACAGTAGTAGGTGTGAAAGCGAAGGTAGAAAAATCTCGGAAGTGTCCCCTAAATCTTGTAAACCTGCATCAAAACCGTTCAGTATTGACAGTATTTTAAATTCAACTTGCAGCGCTAAATCCACAAAGACTGATACTCGAAGTTCCGCTTCAAGAACTGATAGCGATACATCTCCGGTATGCTCGAAATCTCCAGCCCTGAGTAACATAAGTCCTGTACCTGGGTGGCCCTACCCTAACATTTCCCCCACGGGATACCCGCCCTGGTTCATTCCCAACACTATACCAACAATGTCACGTAAGTATCTCTCACAATTCATCATTATTGTCGAGGTTAAACTCAGTCGTAGCCCTATACAGGTCACAACTATTTAGACACAGAACTGGAAGAAAATATGTTCTATTAACAAAATTTACCAAGACTGAATACCTAAATGATTTTTAACGCTTCAGTTTCAGTGAATTGTGTTGTGGTTAATTTGATACTCTAAATATATATAAAAATAAAAAATTAACCTAAAAAAAAAAGTCGATGTCATTCAGCTTGCCGGTCATTTCACTTTGAACAGAATTCTCCAGCAAATATCATCGAATGTCCCAAGAAAAATATGAATCTGTTTATAAATGTTTATAAGTGATTGCGTAAAATGTAGAATTAAATCGAGATGACTAAGGTTTAATTTAATCATCTGTTTAAAATCCATTTTATTTACTATAGGCTTTAAACTTGCATGGATTCAGTACTCCAGTATGTGAATATATCATATTTTTTATTTGTCAGATGTAGCGAGCGATGTAGTGTTTAATTTCAAAATGGCAATGTGTGTTTTTAAACTAAATGATTTTTGCTCTTAATGTTGCCTTACTATCAACGTCGCTGACATAAATATCTGTCAGGATTTTTTTTATTTAAAAGAGCATTCAAAGAAAATTTAAGGCAAATTCTATATTAAGTTTACTCATATTTTAAAGAGAAATTAACGTTTATTTTATTATTTACTTTAACCGTTATTTAAGTTGAAAGAAAAAAAACACAGCTTAACTTTAAATTCCGAATTCAATTGTAAATTTCTCTATTATTATGTCATTATCATTATCACATTTTCGAGTTAAATTTTCCCAAAGTATTAAACGAATCTGTCTTGGACATATATGAAAACATACTGGTGATAATATATACAAGTTTTAGTATAGGCTACTATAGTTGTTACATATGATCGTTGTTGCGAAGGAGTTAATTTGATCTGAAAGCTGTTCGTTCATACTGGAAGGTTTTGACCCCGTATGTTTTTTTTTAAATTACAGCATATGTGAAATAGAGAGAAACTATTGAATTCGAGTTCGAAAGGAAAAATTAGAAATGTCAAACAATATTCACATAAATATTTGTTAAATCCAGCATCTTAATTAAAATACAGTTAGCTACCTATAAATGTAACAATCAGGTTATCCATTACAACTCGAGATTAAGATCTATTTAGAAACTTGCCACTGGGAATTTATCCAGAGCACGAGATGATTTATCGGTTTTAATTAATCGATAGCCCTGATGTGCCAGTGTTAATACTTTTGAGAAATACATATCTAACAAATTATACAGGTCGAATATACATCAAATATACAATATTCTATTTTTATACTGTAATTTTTTTTAAAACTCTAAACAACAAGATGGTATAATTCTTTAAAAGAATTAAATGCACGTTGCTTTATTGAAATCCCATAACAAATAGCAGAGTATACATGATTGTCAAGGCAATAAGACTATTCAGATTTTTTTTTTAAATTGCTGATGTGTTGTTTTTTTTTCAAACATTAATACAGTTAACAATAACTCAAATGACTATTTACCAAATCACTAGAATGAGCAGTTCGATATTGAATATTGATTGATTCATTGATATAATTCACTTATATAAATTGACTTCTTATAATAAACAGCCTAACAGTTTTGTAAAATCATATTGGTATAATATTCCCTCACCGATGTCAAAATGAATTTTTTAAAAATGTTCTGTTCGTGGTCAGGCATTATTTATGCCAATAAGCGACTACATTAATACAGCAACTGAACGTATCGCTACCGGATTTATGCCTTTTCTTGATATGATAAGATATGATATTGAAATGATATGAAAGCAATTTGTTTATTTGATCGATTGGGGTTTAACGCCACCTTAAGATTATTTCACCCATATGACGGCGTGCAAGTTCAATGGATGAAGGCAGTCCCACCGCACCACCACTGACAGCAAACAAGGCCATACAATCTCAAACAATGAAAACCACCCCAAAGACTTTAAAATATATCGACTTCTCGTTGTCATTTCGATCCGACAGGAAACCCCCTCCAAAGCGCCCGCTGTAATTAATGTGTTTATCGATTTTAATTGATTGATATGTTTTGTTTACAGAAGATTCTCCACATCAGAAATTTCCAATGAGTCCCCAGAAGTCGATGGCGTTAAGAAAACACAAATCCAATCGAAAACCCAGGACTCCTTTTACAACACAACAACTTCTGGCTTTGGAAAGAAAATTTCGTGTGAAACAATATTTATCCATTGCTGAACGAGCTGAGTTTTCCTCCTCCTTAAACCTGACAGAAACACAAGTGAAAATCTGGTTTCAAAACAGACGTGCAAAAGCAAAAAGACTACAGGAGGCAGAATTAGAAAAATTCAAAATGGCCGCTCGACCACTTTTAGCTGGACCCATCGGACTTCCGTTTAATATTCAGGCATCAATGATGAGCGGTTCTCCCATGTTACCACCAGGTTTATTCTCCACGTATGGGTATTATCCACCAGGATATACCTCTTCACCCAGACTTTATCTCCCCGGTTAATATTTATATCCCCATAATATTATACTTGTTAATATCATTTTGACCCAATGTTTGTTTAAATTGTATATACATTAGACTGTCCAATAAACCTTTGATATTTATTATAATTTACTCCCTTTTTTGTTAGATAATATTTATTGCAACTGCTAAAAAGGCCGACTAATTCATACACCGCTTTGTGTGCGCCTTCGCTATTGGTTAGTTGTTGTTTTTAATAAAAATTCGTAGGTATTTTTATCCGCACAAGGTACATTTTGAAAGGCCGTTTAAAATGAATACAAATTTGCAAAAAATACCACTTCAAACTAGTTTAAATGTGTGCAATATAAGAAACAGTCAACTCGAGTGAATCCTGTGCGTTGTGAGGAATATGGGTATTGTATATATTAGTAATGTATAAGACTACATTGGCTTTCTGAGATTTATCTCTGAAACTCATCGTTTCTACAAAAGTTCTTGTTGGATAGCCAATCCTAATTGTACATTTTGCTGTTCGGAGGAAAACGTTGATGCACATGGGTCGCCAAAAACGCTTTTTAGGGGTTAATTTGTGTGCTATACTCAACGTTTATACTCAACTCAAGTTGTTGGGTGTGTACAGTTTACGTGTCTGGCTCATGCGAAAAGCCCTTCTTTAAATGTCCATAAGTAATAATAAAATCTTGTTTTCATCTTACAAAATATGTTTTTAAAGCATATTTCCAACAGTTGAAATGTTTTTTTTTGTATTTAAAATTTAATAAATCGATAAAGTCGATTTAAAAAAGTGAAAAATGTAACACATTTGATTAGTCAGAAGCTTGATGTAGTCGTACGAGGTAGAAAGCCTTGTGCGATCCCGTGTACCGTTACGTCATAACTTCCCTTTTAGACACTAGCGCCCTAGCAGGAAGATCTAAATTAGCGTAATATATATTAATTGAAACATAATTGTTTGTTATAATTGAACGCAATTAGCTTTATTCAATACCACAGACGACCATAATATACTTAAAATTAACAGGAGTTCAATTATAATATTAATCCTAAATATTGAGTGTATTCAACAACTGTTATAACTGAGTATCCCAATGAATGGTCGTTTATTTATTTTATTTAATGTTTTCGCAAGATAGGAATCATGAATTAGCAAGTGTTTACTAGGCCATGATATCATCAGTTTGTACCTGGGTTGGAGAACAGATGGGTAATACAGAGATCGCCCCATGTCCGCCCTAGGGTCGCGTCATCTTTACTCCACTAGGTGCCGCTATTCGCCACCTGGTATTTAATGTCCAAGGGAGCACCCGTTGCGCCATACCCCGCCATATGCCCAATTCTAAGGGCGACATACCATCTGATTTGCGTTTATTCTTCTTCAGACACGATTTGTAAATTCTGTTGAACGGCATCTGCAAGGAAATGTGTGAATATTCACCCTAGCTTAGAACAGGCCAACACTTGTAACATTATATCACATAGGAATTAGCGATCTCTGGTATCAAAGTAACAACCGAAACATTTATTTTGAAACTTGGTTAACACAATTGTGTCAGTTAAAACATTGAAAACAGCTCAGATATTTGAGTGTTTTTGAGGGGGTTTTTTGTCATAGGACAAAACATTTTCCATATAAGAACAGCTCGAAATAAGATCTGTATTTTGTACTTAGTCATACTTTATCTGAGCTTTAGTTTTTTCGTTAGGTTATGTTTTATTTTTTTTTATTTTTGATGCAGCTTCGAAATTAGATTACAACGCCTAATATTAGATAGATCTATATGCGAAAGTCGCAAAAATTGATAAGCTTCCTACAAATGATATACTATGACCGTGCATAACTTTCCATATGTTATAAGTGGGTAATCTGTATGAAGAAAACGCCTGGCTTGATAAAATTTCACTTGCCGCGCTGGTTTCAGAGTTGCCAGTAAATTTATTGCTCTTCGCAAAATTCGTGTCAAGTGATAAACAGAAATGCTTTTACTTTTTAATAAACCATTAACTGCCGTCAAAAGCCCGTATGCGCGTTATGATTAGGCGATTAAAGAAGCCAGATTGCCAGCGAAATATTTCATAAAGATTGAAGGCCTGCGCGGTCGGCTATCTCCCTTCTCAAGTTCCAATATAAGCATGTTATTTCAAGAGCGAAACATTTCCCGTCAAAGCGAGCGTGTTACGTCTAATTATTCTTCACCATCTATCTTAATACAGATCGTCACACTGGGGGTGCCCGACCGCCAGGAGAGCTGTCTTCAACAAATGGGAGCGAACCTCTACATAATTATACCAATGTGAGGATTGCTTCAACTGACTGTCGAGAGAGCAGGCAACAAAACGGTCCGTCCAATAAAACAGAAAACGTCTGTCAATTAGGAAGTAAATTTCAAAGTTGTACGTAACTCGATGCGACATGCAAAGAACTTCCCGGGCCGTATTCAGAAAAAATAATAAATTGAAAAGGAATTAGCAGAGTTTTCCTAGTTTACATATATGTTTTTCTCCAGACTTTTTACGTCATGCATTCGTTTCCACTTGGCGACTCAGCGCAGAGTTTTGAGAAAATGGTGCGCCCCGATTAGTCACCAATTTGCCGTTATGCTACACTTATAATTACATACCGGCTAGAATATTTCTTTAAAAAACGATTTCTGGCAGTCTTATCTACATGAGATTTACCAGATTTTGGCACTAACTATTAACATGTATACCTTATACTTATATATGCTTTTAAAAAATCGTGGCTGCTTATGAATTATATATATTTCTCGCAAAAACACATTTCACGTAAACACCCCCATTTTTTTCTTCATACTAGGGTTGGGAAGCTTAAGAAGTGAATCAAGAAGACGAAAATGTGATATATGAATACGATTATGATATATTGTGTATCGTGAGTAGATTAAATAAATGCCTAATTTCTTAACTAATCTGTTTTAAACCAAAAAAATAAAATTGCGTTTATTTGAACATTGTCATTTGTTTATCTGGATGAAGAATGGTCAGGGAATCGGTACTTAAACTTTACTAAAATACGGTTTTGTCTTTTAAATATATACGCTTTTAATACTTGTAGTTTAAAGTAGTAAATGCATTTATCCTATATAATAAATATAACAAAATTAGATTTCGTGTTTTGATGCTCCTTTTTTTCACCATCATCGACAATATCTACATAATGGTGGAAAAGTTCGGGAATTTCCGGAATGCATCTTAGTCTTAGCGATGCATCCTGAAAAATAATCGATTCTACTCCCTGCGTCGAAACACGATGTTCTTTTTTTTAACATCATCGACAATATCTACACAATGGTGGAATAGTTCGGGAATTTCCGGAATGCATACCAGTCGTTGCCATGCATTCTAAAATATAGTCGATTCTACTTCCTGCTTCGAGACATTGACTCTTAGATACATCCGGGCCATCCTGCAGATGTTATTCGGGCTTCAATATGATTAAAATAGTGCGACAAATGAATACAGTTTATTCATATGCCTTTGCTCATTTAATCTTTCTGGTCATCAAATTTGAGTTTGCAAAATCCAATTGTGTAAAGGCAATGGTGATTTTTTGCTGCACCAATAAACATGTAAGACGGCGATCGCTTTCCACTTAGATATTGAATATAAGTCAACAAAGGGGATAGTACAAGCGGGTCGAGCCAATGGGATACCCAGGGATTCTCTGAATGGAGAGCACAATCAATCAGACGAAGGCGTTATGGGCCCTAAGTATAGGTTCGGTGGATAGTTTACTCCCTCCCCTTAACGCGCTCACCTACCCCCCGGGGCTCACTCCGCAACAGACGCCTGAAAGGGCTAAAGGTTATATTGGGATTTTATTGACGCCCATTGAATGCTTGAAAGAGAGATCGGAGGCGCCTCGGGGTGTGATCGCCGTTGACATCAAATCACTTCAGTCGACAATGTGGTGGTACAATGCTAATTCTTGTCCCATCTCAAAATGTTTGTCTATCAATTATAGGATAATTGTCCACCCTCGGGCACCCTATTATTTGAGTAAGGAAAAAGACATGCAAGAAAGTTAAGCGATAAGTTTCTAGACCCCTTGCCATGACGCCCCAAGCCAATCTGAATTTTCTATAGTTCTCACCCTGTAGAATTTCAGTAATCTCTCTCCGGGGGTCCCAAATTGAGTTTAATGGGCCCCTGAGAAGTTACAATTGAACAATAACAAATCATGATTATATGACATTCATAAATTAATTCAACACGGGCACTGGGAGACTAATTGATCAAATGAGAAATAACATTTTTCATCAGGACAATAACTAATATGCAATTGGACCACAATAAAGGAGTTTGTGTTCAATTATTGAAATCTTGAGGATAAATTTAACGATTTTGAGATAATTAAACATTACAATTATGATAAACAGAAGGCTCACTTGCCGGATGATTAATAACCAGACTGAAGAACATAATAATGTATATGTATATCAAACTTATAGTTTATTTGTTGAAATTGACTATGATTTACTTCTAATTATTGATTGTTTATTTATTGGATGATTGCTTTGCATTTCTGTCATTGGTACAGCTGACCTGATAGCCGGACTGATTAGCGGATAGCTTGGATTTTTTATTTTTATTTTTATTTTTTTTTACTGGTTTATTTGTTTCGCTGGTTGATATTGTATGAATTTAGGTGTGTATGATCTATAAGATGGAAGTGAGCAGTGTGTCTTTACACATATCCTATTGATATAAACATATTTGGCGTTTTTTCCACATAATAAATTGTTTTCTTGCACCCTCATGATTCCCACTTCACAAATCCGTTTAAAGCTAACAACTGGTTATATTGTTCTAATACACACCAATGAAATGGCAGTTTTTCTTTTTTAATCGATACTCTACCATTTTGCAATTTAAGAAGCATATTTTAACGAACCTAGACACACAGTAATAACACTGGCACAGAGATGTTGATTTATTACCATCGACGAATCATATGATTTGTATAGAGACAAGTTTCTAAAGAGATCTTAATCTCGAGTTGTTATGGGTAACGGTAACTTACAGACATCTCGAGAGGGCATTGACCATTTACATGTATATGGACATGAAGTTGGCTGAATACAGCCGTATTTCACATGGTGAGATATAGGGTTAATGTGAGATTTCGATAAAGGTATCTCCTCCCTTACCTTCAAAGCTATAGCGACGAAGTCTGGGCTGTTCAATTTCGAAAGCCTGAACTATAAATATATTTTTAACCAATAATGTTGCTTATACATGTAAAAGATTGTTGAGGGACTTTGTAACTGTTTGTTTGTTTGTTTGATTATGGCTTAACATCGTGCTCAAGGGTATTTCCCTTATATGACGACGGCTTATCCACTTCTGACTCTGCCTTAATAAATTAGGAGGGAAAACCGAGAAGAAACTCATTAAAATCGGATCACAACGTGTGCCACCCTCATATACCTAAGGATGTCAAAGGATCTCTATCTTGTCAGCGGTACATGCACAGGAGGAGGTCAGTAGTGCGATACGCTAACCACCACGGACACTTTGTGATTGTAAAGACATTGTTATTTCTCTCTTAATTTGGGACAGAAAGATAAAAATGGTTTATTTAGCCAGAATGTATGTTGTGCTTTAGATGAAATAAAACTGGGTTTTGCAGTAAAATAGTTTTGTGGAACACAAGAAACTAATACAAGTTCAATGTCTCTTCTGCTCTTATAATTGATAACATTCCCTGTGTTATTAAACTAAAGTATTTTATTTCAGCCGCTTGCCAGCTTCAAAAGATTCAGTTTCAATAAGAGCCCAAACTGAGGGAATATTGCACATTTAATTGAATTCCAAATGTATTTTACGACTTTGGTAAACTGTACATTTGTTTTCAAAATGCCGGCGACATCGTTGTAATTTGTTACTCGCTTATTTAAATTTCCATTCAGTAAATACCTTACATACCATCTGACAAATTTCCCCGATACTTTCAAAGTCATTTCATACAAAAGCTCCAGTGAAGCGAATCTTGCGCATTCTTGGCCGAGGTCGGGAAATTCTTTGAAGCTGGCATCTACTAGTCTTATCTACATGGCCTCGAGTTATAAGTTAAAGATCGTGATAGGTAATGAATGTAAGTAAATCGGCTCAATTACAGTGGCAGTAGTCGGTGCCCTCCCCTCTGACCAGCAGACTAATAGCCCGACAAAATGGTTTTACAAATTCACAGTTTGTCAATTAAGTATGGGATTGTTTGTTTTCGGGGTTGAATCATTGGACAGCTGAAGCATGGATCATTTAATAGATCAGGAAAGATAAGCCATTTGAACACAAAAACATTGTTTTGTTTTGGATAAAGAAGCGGTAGTCCTGAAAAGACCAACGCAAACAATATTCTCCCCAACCCCACTCCATGCTTAACCGCACACGGTGCCTGTAAGTTATATATTAAGCCGGCACAGCCACAGGACGTATGTCTTTGAAGTCTTTGATGAATTTATATGATCTTCATACATATTCTTGTTTATCTGTCGTGTAACGCTTTTTCAAAACGAAATGATGCGCCTTTGCTTTAAAATAGCACCCAGCTACTGATGGTGGGCATAGTTTGCAAATTACACTGGTGATTAAATTGCCATTGTAACAACAGTTTGCACTTTTGCCTACACCATGGAATCTTTTAACAAATAAGTTCAATGTACAATGCATACAAGGCGTTTATGTGTTGTATGATGGGCATGTTACGACCATGACCGTTACCGCCAAAAAAAGATGTAATTATCCATAACATGTATTAATAATACAAGAGTAGTGTTACTCAGAAGAACGAAAGACTCATTTTGACTTCAATATTTCGGCGGTTTATTTTGCCATCATCAGGAAAGTGACATACGACTTTCACATTTTCCATAAGAATGGACAATCTCGGTTTAGTTGAACCTATTGCTGGGTTCAATATTTTCAAGTCAACCGAGCCCCAAACGAATTGTATCAACAAGTAGACATTTGTTGTCAACTAACATTTAGTACAGTTATTGTAATAACTGCGATTTGTTTCGTCTAAACGTAGGTTCTTTCGATTTCTTTCTTCTTGTCTATGTTACATGCAAATAAGAAAAATGCTCAATTGTTTCCGCTGTGAACAGAAAACCCTATTCGTGATGCCATCAAGAAGCTCCCAAGACCCTGGAAAACTTCCTCATTTATAATATTGAGAAGGATAAGTAAACGAATGATTTCCTCGCATGTATCAGTGATGCCTTTGTTAACAATTTGTTTAAGTCAACAGCGACAGCAATTCACTGTCCATAACAATAATGCTATAGCAGATGATCTACTGATCGATTGGAGTTTAACGGCGTGTTCAAGGGTATTTCTATGTCGGTTTGAGGGAGCTTCTCGTTGCCCCGGTGCTCTCAGGACTAAGGGTCAGCAAGGAGCTCATTTGTTTCTGAGCTTCGTTTGTACGTCTTGTGATTGTCCTGTCTTATCAGTATTTGTACATAGTGTGCTTTTGATGGTAGCTTTCCTCCCCATGTGCCGGCAGGTCATCATAGACGAGAAAATCTTAAATACGGACAACTCTAACATGTGAAGCAGTTTGCTTTGTTGTAGAATAGGCTTTTTTGTCCGACTATAGACGAGAGTACAAAAAAGAGCTGTTTAAACATAACAGTTTTATAGACTTTGAATGGAAAACACTGTATTTCCGTCTGGAGGACATTAATAAGAAATTCCACTCTAGCTTTAAGGATCATATCG
>JAVFBX010163156.1:0-15113 GCA_034783855.1 Mopalia kennerleyi
TTGCTCCATCTCTTCATTGCTCCATCTCTTCATTGCTCCATCTCTTCATTGCTCCATCTCTTCATTGCTCCATCTCTCCATTGCTCCATCTCTTCATTACTCCGTCTCTTCATTGCTCCATCCCTTCATTACTCCGTCTCTCTATTGCTCCATCTCTCCATTACTCCATCTCTTCATCTCTTCATTTCTCCATGTCTTTATTGCTCCGTCTCTTCATTGCTCCATTCCTTAATTGCTCCGTCTCTTCATTTCTACAACTCATATTGCTCAATCTTTCCGAAGCCATGGCCGAAAGTTCTTTTTGTCCTGGTTTGCACAGAACTAAGAGGCAACAAAAATATGATCTGCGTGTGTTGTCTTTGCTTCCTTTTTTTGGTTGTCCTGTCATGTCTTTGTTTGCTGCCAGTGACATCAAGAGAGATTTCTTGCACCCTTCTCTTCATTGCTTCTCGCTTCATTGAGAATTTCAATTATTCAGAATTGTTTTGAGCTTCTAGAAATTTAAATATTAAAAGTCTACTCTTATATATTTTTGCATTATTTTATCGTTTATAGTATGTGCAATAAAGACTTCTCTATAAATGACAATTGTACACTTGACACACGGGTATGATGGCATATTTGTGACCTTGTTGTTATGTTACTGCAAACGCTCATATTTATATTCCATGCTGTTGTAAGGTCATTGTAGAACGTTCATATTTATATTCATTATTCTATTACTCTTGTAAAGTCATTGTAGTATAGACCTATTGAATTTGCTGTATACACCAGCAGGTACATACATTATATTTTTATATATTATAAAAATGTTTATGTTCCGTGGAGGTTAAACATAGCCATCATAGTTAGGGTAGGTATAGTAGACTAAATAAGACCTGGGTTAAGCGTGGCTAATATTTGTAATTGTAGCACAGATACACTAAGTTTGTAGACTGTTTTGCCTACTCTATGGAAGTACAATGTGCCTCCATGTGCGAAATCATTGTATTTCAGAAAGCAAACTAATATTTCTGATTAGACACCCACAGGTGTATATATACTCTCTATGCTTGTGTATATAATTACTTTTAAATGGAGCATATTTTATATTCTACTCATTAGGTGATAATTTTATCTTTGTTTGATTTTTGTCCGAATGGATTACAATGTGTATCCCATATGTCGACACTTGCTGGTGTCAATCGTTCTTTGCTTCACCTGTCTCTTTGTGCATCCAGAAAGCCATGTCATTGTAATATGAGGAAAATCATCAAAATGTATCAACATTCTACCATTGCTATCCTGCATATATCTGTCATGGCATATCTTAGTCTTACTGAAAATCCGTTCAATCTGAGGATTTCCCAGATATTAAATTAGTTTTTTTGTCCACGTATCTACAATTGTAATTTTTTACTTATACATGTTAACTTCCATGACGGAGGGAGGAATATTTGTGTGTTATACATAACATTGTCTAACTGATGAATAGTTTTTTAAGAACCAATACACCAGCTGGGCAATGTGTAAGCTGCCACATGAATGACAAACAAAAGCATATATAATTCAGAAAAAACCCATGTATTATGTAACTATTCTTTGAAAATGATTATCTAGAGCGATGCAATAGTTCCTCAGAATTTCTCTTATTCTGAGCTGATAAACTTATATTTTGTCAATTCTAGTATATCATGTGATGACATTTGTTCTTTGCTCATCAGCTATTTCATTGTTTGCTTTCAGACAGTGAGGACACCGTTTCTACATCATATTACAGAACCAGGCTGACCTAAAGAAGTTTGTTTTGAAGGTCACTCATCACTCAGAAAGAGTTAGTGGCCCGCAGCTGGAGATAGGCTAAAAGACCTCCGACCTGTAAGCCTAGTAATATCCTGTTCTGCTGTGAAGTTACCGCGTATCATTTCTAACTACACCTGGTGCAACTGTGAGCGATACCATTAAGTTATAACTTGTCGGAGCAGACAAAATGAGCCAAGTCGCTCCTCTGAAGGAGGCTCCTGGAAAACAGGGACTCTACGATCCAGAGTATGAGAAGGATGCCTGTGGCGTTGGTTATGTAGTCAGCATCGATGGCATCAAATCGAATAAGGTAATTATAACTGCATATTTCATGTTTCACTATAAATAATAACATTCTCCTGGGGGGACTCCGCATTAGTTTGTAGTTGGTGACAGATGTGAAAGATGTGAAAGATTTATAAGATACATACAATTACATGAGAAATATGTAAAAAATAATACATGTGATTGATATGATGCTATGATTTGTCTTATACATATGCTAATGTGACACAAGTGACACATATGATATTAGTGACACTGACACATATGATAGTAGTGATACGGACACATGTGATACTAGTGACACAGACACATACATGTATGATACTAGTGACACAGACACATACATGTATGATACTAGTGACACAGACATATATGATACTAGTGAAACGGACACATGTGCCACTGGTGGCACAGACACATATGATACTTGTGAAACAGACACATGTGATACTAGTGGCAAGACACACATATATAGTACAAGTGACACAGACAGATATGATACTATTGAGAAGTGTCACATACATGTATCACACTAGTAACACTTATGATACAAATGTGGCGTGAATGCCACATGTGATACAAGTGACACAGATTATACAAGTGGAACATGATAAAATTTGACTCCTCTGTAAGATACACATATACTAACTATATGTTCAAATGAAATATATAAATTTGTGCCGTGACTCTTGTCTGTTAATGATAATATAAGCATCCTAACAAGTACATGTACACATCAGTTATATGTTTTAAAACAAGGTTATATTAGTTTTGTCTGCAGTCATGCATATGGCTTCTATTGTCATGTTAATTATCTGATGGTTATTGTATGTCAATTAAAGAAAACACAATAGTGTTTTTTAAATCACACCGTGCCATACACATCTTACTTGACAGATCCATACATAAATACTGTTCTTTGCTTAAAATTAACATTGGAGTGTGAAAATGGCAGTTGTGCTTTTCATATCAAGAATAAAAATTTGAAGTGAGGCAGAAAACATGCTGGTCAAAATAAATACAAATTCAAGCCATGATAAGATCGAGATATCTTATGTCATATCTAATTTATTATTATGACCTGGGTCTTACACTATTATCACATTCCCTGGTTGTTTGTTTGAAGTGTAGCAATGTTGTCTTTACTTAACACTGGAGGAAGACTATTAACTTTCCAGCATTATCAAGGCACTTCACATTTTATGGTTTTGCTAGTGTCAACTGTTGTTGGAATACATAAAGTGAATAACCATAAAATGGTAAAACACTCATCAATCAATCAATCAATCAATCAATCAATCAATCAATTACCTTTACCTTCTATCGCTATAATCCTGCTTAAAACAGCCTGTGTTCAAAGTTAAAACTCAAATCCTTTTGCCCGCTGACACAGGGACGCTAAATAAGTATCTCTTTTATCTACATATTATTTACAATGTATATACATGTACACGTATATGTATGTAGACAAGACAAACATTTTCAACTAACAGCTAGTTATTATAACAAGCCACTAATTTGTACAGATAATTGTAGATTTGTTTTGATATGGTACACTGTGTATTACCAATGTTCTGGCCTATATTTCTGTGTAAGTAATGCACATATGTGTACCAGACAGACAAGCTAACATGTACCTTATATTAGTAGAGTTGAGAGTAACTTTGTAGAAAACAGCCTAGTTTTTCTGGCAATGCTGTACTATTCTGCTATAGATGTAAAAACACAGAATCAGACACAAAACAGACTTTAGTGTTAAAATAAACTGGGTATAATTGTTGGAATCATTTATACTTTCCTATTCATATTGAGAAAATTAATATATGTTATTTTCAAGTACAGAAACCATTTTGCAATCGAACCCACAACCCTCAGAGTGAGGCACCAAATCGCCAGCAATAAAAGCCGACCACCTAGACGACTAAGCCAACCAGGTTTCTGTATTAGCCAGCGGTCTCAGCCAACCCATCTTCTGAACTGTGTTGCTATCCCAAAAAAGCTGAAGTGCAGTTAATTTTCACTTTCTTAACGGCACTCATTGTTAACATTTTCATGTTTTAATACAAAATAAACACATGTTGATGTTGTAATGCACATTAACAACATTTTGATGATTTCATTCACCAAAACTCATATTTTTGTTTTTTTCTGAACTAGAATCTGTTAAAAACTGAGAAAATGATATCCCAAAATAACTAAAATTCTGTTAATATTTTCTTTCTAAACAACATACATTGTTCGCAGTTTGACAGCAAGGTACACATTATTCTCATACATTGGGTGTACATTGAGATGTTCTCATACACTGGGTGTACGTTGAGATGTTCTCGTACACTGGGTGTACATTGAGATGTTCTCATACACTGGGTGTACATTGGGATGTTCTCATACACTGGGTGTACATTGGGATGTTCTCATACACTGGGTATACATTGGGATGTTCTCATACACTGGGTATACATTGGGATGTTCTCATACACTGGGTATACATTGCGATGTTCTCATACACTGGGTATACATTGCGATGTTCTCATGCACTGGTTGTTCATTGGGATATCCTCATACACTGGGTGTACATTGGGATGTTCTCATACACTAGATGTACATTAGAATGTTCTCATACACTAGGTGTACATTGGGATGTTCTCATTCACTGGGTGTACATTAGGATGTTCTCATACACTGGGTGTACATTGGGATGTTCTCATACACTGGATGTACATTGGGATGTTCTCATACACTGGGTGTACATTGGAATGCTCTCAAATACACACATATAACTTTTAAAGCTTGCATGCACATTTAAATGTGTTAGTTAAGTTTTTTTTCCCCAACTCATGTAATTATAAAAATAATTGTCCTGAATAGCGTTAATTCGGACAATAGTTGTGTTTTGAACAAATAGTCATGATGAATTTGTTGTTTGTATCAGGTGCTGAAGGATGCCCAGACGATGTTAATCCGTATGGAGCATCGAGGTGCGTGTGGGTGTGATAATGACTCGGGAGATGGGGCAGGTGTGATGACTGGTATCCCCCATAGTCTCTACGTTCAGAAACTCAGGTAAAAACCCACCTGTGGCCATGTACCTTTAATTAACTCTACATTGCTTAGCTTCTCCATCTACCCATCTCATATACATGGACATTATATTGTTTATCCTGATAAACCAATCTATATCAATAATTATGTCTTAAGATGTGACTTGAACAAATGTACATGTATTTAAAGAAAATTTTATGAAATATTTATGTAAATTAGTTTAAAAAATAATAACATGTGATGATATGTTTGTCAAAAATTTTGTAAGAACTTTTATTTAAATGACACTGTTATCTTATTTCAAAAGCAATTTTCAGCTTTGTATATTTTTAGTTAAGCATCTTATTATAAGTGTAAATTATCAACTATAACTTCATTTTAAGGCGATTTATCAAAACTTAAAAAAAAAATTATTATTGCCACTAGTTGTTTTAAATATCTGTTAATTTGCAAAATTTGTTGTTAATGATACTTTTTGTGCAGAGCTCTTTGAAAAAATTGTGGGATTGTTTGGGGATTTTGATGTTATTGGGCCATGGTTGGAATCTGTCACGTTCATTTCAGATCGTGAAAATCCGCCCCTCAGTCAGTCCCTAGATCACCCTGGTACCCAGCTGTATAGCGCGTAACAGGGGGACATGTGATTTCGGTGGGTCAGCATGGCCATCATGGCTGTGCAGTCTCGTTTAGCGTTAGTCCATTTCCTCCATCATTTATCTGCAACACTAGGCACCCGGCGGCTTGTCACATGGCTTACTCAATCCGCAGCACGGCACATACGCTAATATATAACTCAGATTAATATCCACCTACTGCAGAATTATTATTTTTGATAAATAGATTTCAATTCAACAATAAGCGACCATGGGCTGTACAAAAAAACTATATTTGAATTGAACATCCTGTTTATATGGTGTAGTAAGATCAATATCTCCGGTCCAGTACCTTAGAAACTTCAATAAAGTGACAATAGCTTATTTGTTGCTTTTCTGGTATCACAGTTACCATTGTCTACTGTTGTATTTGTTTTGGTCTAATCCATTGATTGCATAACATGAATCGACCGGTCTTTATACTGGATATAACGCCATTGCTGATAAGAAGCCAAGTGCCTGGTTTGTTCAGATATTTCTTCTAACAATCCCCATCATTTTTTAGATGCACACATTTTTTTTCCCTTCAATAATTTAATTTAAGTTAATCTTAACATTTGATATGGTTACTTTGAAATGCAAACTATTTAGAGAAAATTAACCATTTTATTCTTATATATAAATAATAAATTTATCTCTGATGTGGTAGAAATATTAAAAGTTTAAAGTTTTTTTTATCACTGTGCAGATATTTTTAAGTCTCAAATTTGTTAAAATTAATGATTAATAATCAGTATCTTTCACTTTTAAAAATTTGATCTTAAAATTTTGGCAATTTTAAAATAATAATGTGTTGTAATATATTCTATGCCCTTAGTCTCCTATGAACATTTCCATAATAAGTTATTTTTATTTTCTGACAGTCAGGAACTTGAGAATGGGATCAAGTTACCTGAGCCGGGCAAATATGCGACCGGGATGCTCTTCCTGGAACCCGAGAAAGTCTCTGAATGTCAGGAGGCATTCGATGAGATTGTCAAACAATTTGGACTCGAGGTGAGTAACTTAGCACATACAGGCAAATTAGTGGCAAAACTGGCATACTGAACTGAACTAAGTCGCTTTCCTCCAGTTTATTATTAGGCTCTTGTGTCATTTGTCGTTCACATTTATAGACACCATATCGTCTACATGCATCCAAGAGTATAGAATGTACACTACAAGAGTTCATCAAATGCATGTACATGTTCCTAGCGGGCATGTACTACTTTTATAAAATATCATACCACAATTAAATCTCATACGACAGTTTTGTGCCTATAGTTTAACATGACAACATTTTGTGAAAGTCACGGTGGCAACAGGTGCTCTATGTGCCATTAAATTTTATCCTGGATAAACTCGCACTATCTTCAAGGCCTATCTCTAATCTGCTGTTAGAGACTAATTGTCTTTACTGGCCCCAATAATACACTTCCAGCCATCTTTATGACTAGTTCTTAACCAGACTGGGCCGGCACTGTAGCTTTGTGGTTAGCGTTTCTTCCTACTAATCTTGCTTCAATGAACTCTCCATGGGTTCGAGGCAATCATGGCAATCATGGGGGTGGTTTGTACAAGTTTGAAGCCAGCAAAATTGTGAAGTGGACAATCCATTGTCATATAAGTGAAATAACCTTGAGTAGGATGTTAAACCCCAATCAAACAAACAATCTAAACCAGACTGTCCGTCATGGATTACCAATTATATCCAGCACGAATTTGTGGTTTATTATACTCAAAATTTTTTTTTAGTATTGAAAATTACAAGTGTGGAATGTTAGAAAACTATTCCCTGACATGAATAGTGACCTTTGGTTTAATACCAGAAACAAAAATGGAGTGTAAGTCTTAAATGACATTTAGAAGTGGGGTAAAAGAAATTAATAGTTCCCTGACATCTATCAGGTATTCTAATTGGATATTAGTCCCCATGTCACACTGTGCTCCCTAATTCCAGTACCTGAACTCTGACAGGTGTGACATACAATATGTATGAATCTAATTAGGTGTTAAGGTGCTAACGACCTTAAGGTAATGTACCTTTCTTAAACGCCGACGTAACGCTGTTTACCTGGACTGGTCCACCTGTAGTAAGTTCCCTATTTTTATGGGTTATATTTCCCAATAAAATAATGGTTGCATGTTATTTGTTCTACTGTTTTATTCTTGTACCATAACCAAGAGTTTATAACCCAATCTATGAACTAAGATCCTTAATGGCCCTAAGGGAGAACTAATTAACAAAGGGTAGTTTTTTTGAAGAGTAGCAATCCTGTCTTTACTTAGCACTGGAGGAAAATTAACTTTCCAACACTATGGAAACGTTTGACATTTTGGTCGTGTTTGTGTAAATTATTGTTCGAATACACCGCCGTCATCTAAGTGAAATACCCTTCAACTTTAGCATGACGTAAAACATTTATCAATCAATCAATCTGTGGCCCTCAGCTCCTCAAGAGAGCTTGATGTAAGAGACAACAAACCTAAGAGCGGGTGTTAAACCATAATCAAACAAACCGACAAATTAAATATAAATGCTTGAAGTTTATTATGGGTTATAAAATATCTGATTTATTAAATTGTTTATTTTTCTCTTTTCAGATATTGTGCTGGCGTGATGTACCTGTGGATGGCTCTGTGATTGGTCAAGTGGCCCGGACAAGAGAACCAGCCATAAGACAGGTGGGTTTCATCAAATTAATACACAATTTAATTTCTTTAATGTGGGTTACGGCAAAAATTATTTGCAGTAAAGCTGTCTGTTAACTTGAGCAGCACCCTAGTATTAAATTGCAAGAAAAAGGGTTAATATCCCAGCTTAATTCGACTTAAGACTGTACCAAAGCTGGCTCTGTCTTGTGCTCAGCATTAAAGGCTAACAGGACAAGACACCTTTAATGGCAATTTGCTGGTGTCATGTCATCTATGTAGTGTAGATGTTTCTTTGAGGCAGCACTTAGGTGCCATGACCTTGTTCTACCAGGAACCCTAACCATCCTCATGTCAGTATAGTATTCTGTACAGGCAGCACTTAGGTACCATGGCCTTGTTCTATCAGGAAACGAAACCATCCTCATGTCAGTATAGTATTCTGTACAGGCAGCACTTAGGTGCCATGACGTTGTTCTATCAGGAAATGAAACCATCCTCATGTCAGTATAGTATTCTGTACAGACCATGTCCTCTAGCAGCAGCAGCTGTTTTTTCAACATACAACATGTTAAGTAGAGAAAGGGATACATCTGTCTACAACATATTTGTGGAATGGCAATGGCATAAACCTCGGATCTCCTGAAGCTCTGTCTGTCTATGCTAAGACAGAGAAATTGCTGGCTGAGATCTATCATCTATGATAATAAGTTCATATGGTGTCCTTATATTTGATCTATTGAGTGGCAGGATAGGTTCCTAGTTTGAATATGTCCATTTATTTGACGCCTTACAGATCAGAATACGATATTAAAAGCGACAGATAATTTAATAGTATACAATTTCTTATATGACATGTATTTACTGTCGTAGTGGTGAAGTTTTCATCGGCTCCAGACTGGTTTTTTTGTCACATTCTGTATGCCACAGCTGTGTATGACAGATCTGCAGGTCTCTAGCAGATTGATCACAGTTGCCGTTTTCATTTAGGCTTTAATTTCCGATTCGGATCTTGACAGTTCTGTCGGCTGTCTGCTCACAATACAACCTTCCTAAGGCTAGATCAATATTTTGGATACTATAGAATGCACACCCACGATATATATCCTACCCTAAAAATTCGTCAGTATTAACCCAATACCATCTGTTTATTCAGCCTCTGCCTCATCTTCTGTAGATTTTTTTCACAGAGGACTCAAATTTTGACTCAAAAATTAAAAGACAAAAAGATTTTATTATCTTATTCTTCTTGGCAGGTTTAGCACAATAAAGGGTCTATCACTGAGACAGGTTGACCTTGATTTGTTAGACAAGAACTGGGATGGGTAATGTGATGCTGGTATTCATGCTCCTGTCACCGTGAGACAGCTGACAGAATCGACTTGTGTTTACATTGCAATTATATTATAGTGAAATGATTTAAAATATAGCGCTAGACACCCATCAATTAGGCCGTTATTTTCTGGAATTAAAATTATAAAATTAATTCAATTAAAACATTCCTCATTACTTGTCATACAAGGAACTCTTTTAGTCTTTTTTATACCACCCTGGGCAATGGTGTCAGGTAGTTGTGTTCCTGACACCAACCCTACTTATCAGATCATCTTCATTATACCTTCACTCAAATTAGTGGAAAGCTTTAAAGTCACCTAAGACATGCCGGGGATCGGGTAATCTCACAATTACTAATATTGGCTCCGCAATTTTATTAGTGAAATTTACATTTGTAGAACAGTTCTGAAACCAACAGAATGTTTACCTAAATATTCTGAAATTATTAGAGGATTTACTGAGTACTCAACAACACAGACGTGATTTATTTTAAGCTTGGACAGAGAATAAGTCATTTTCTCATTAACTTTGGACGCTCAACCAGCTCAGAAATTCCTAAACCGCTCTAGTCTTCTTCAAAACTGGCTTCTTTCATGGAACCTAAAGTAAAGTGTAACCCGATAACATTCCCATTATTGAACATTGAAAACCTAAATCTTCTTAGTTTATTCAATAAATCTAAGAAAATAATTTCTTAGAAGTATCTTCCATAATAAAAATATTCTCAAATTTCAATGACTGTGTGATATGACTAAATGAAACGTTATTAGCTATTTTCCAATGGCAGATAGATATTTAGGTTTCAGAAAAGAAAATATTAGGAAAGGGACAAAAACAGTTCGCACAATTTATTTCAAGCAGCGTTTTTTCTTCTGAAACACATTTGGTTATTCTCATTTGATAGATTGCCATCAAAATTAGACTCTCTTCTCATGAAAAACACAATTTTGAATACTCATCCAACTGGCACATGAATGAATGAATGAATGGAACAAACCAATGAAGAAAAAAAATGAATAAATTAAATAAGAAAATTAATACATAAATCAAATAAGAAGTTTAAATCTGTCAGTTTTTTTTGTTAAAACAAAGACTTGTGATTTATAGTAGATTGATTTCATGCACTTGTTTTTGGTCTTCAGGTTTTCATCACTGGGGATTTGGATGAAGCCGATTTTAAGAGACAGGTAAGACAATATATTATTTGTTATTATTAAAAGAAAACATCATTTTGCAATGATCGATGAGAATAAACATAAAGGTTATGTTTTTAATGCGAATGAAACTAATAAAGAAACGCAAAACTAAATGACTTGTCCTTTCTTTTGGGACTTGACTTCATCCTATCCAATAACAATGGACAGTTCCCATTTTTAGCAGTGATCTGAGGGATATATTAGTTAGTTTTATGTACGCACTTCTGATTCTTTCTAAGTATTTTCTATGCAGTTTCATGTAAATCTCCTTTTTCCCCCCTCGCTCGCTAGTGTAAAAGGGTTAATTGTTCTATAATTACATTTTGTCCTGTCAAAGATCAACATAAGAAGTATTTACAAAATTTACATGTAAACTGAACTAGGACCCAACAAAAAGCTGTGATAATTTCACAATATGCCCTAGTTTTTTTTCCTTAAGCTCTTTTTTTTCTTCTGTTTGGTGTCAAATCATAGAATCTTTACAAACATTGACTTTCGGCTAAAGTTAAGACTTTACGCCTTCCACAAATAAAATTGTTCAATGTTGAGCAAGGTTTTTTTTTTGGACAAATTTGTCAAATTCCTGGAATTCCTATAGAATTTGTTTATGCAAGCTTACAAAGTTTGTTTTTTTGCTGAGAATGTTATTTGTTTGCATGTACTTCAAGGTCTTTTAGGGGAGAGAGGAAGGGGGACTGGGGCTGTTAAGAAATATATTTAAAATAAAGGAAGAGGGAAGAATAGCAATGTACATGTTATACATTTTATAATACAAAAAGTCACAATTTTTATATTTGTGACCAATAGACAACAAACATAAAAACTTTAAAGTACTAAGTTGAGTAAACTTTCGACTACAATAAGAGATACACATAAATACATGTACATAGTAATTTAATATTAGGTTTATTTTGAAACCATTATCATTCCTGGCAGTGGTTTTAAAATAAACTGAAATATTGAAAAACTATATATCCATGTCGAAGTGCATCTTTTATTGGACTTGTTAGTTTACCCTACTTTGGGAAACTCATCCGTGGGACAAATGCTGTTAAAAGGACTGTTGAACTTAAATTGAATATATAAGACTACATGCTCTTTCACCGCAATGTACATGCATGCTTGGTGTATTGTTACGTGTGAGCTGCGTGCTTATGGTAATGCTGTGTGATGGAAATATGATAGTAAACAGCTGTTCATCATAGGAGCATCTCATGAATTTTAAGCTTAAGTACCTATACATAATAAAGTGGGAGGAATTGACCCAAAATCAATGTGTCATAATGTGAATAATGGGTTAGTAAATAATGTTTATAATCATGGATGTGGTTGAAACAAAATCAATATTTTATATAGTTTCCCCCAAAATACTGTTTCAAATTAAACAATTGTGATATTTATCTGGACTAAAAGAACAGTAAATTGTACTATAGATTTATCACAATAATTGATGTTGCAATCGTCAACTATCGATAGTTTTTGTACCACAATAATCACAGCACTTTTGTCATTTATCTTTAGTTTTTATAGTTGAGATGTTTCCTACCTTTTATGGTAATGTTACCATGGCGATTACTGTTAGCTACACCAACATCACTTAAGTAATCAATCAATGATCTCTTGCTATGAACACATCTGTATGTTTCTGTCTTCTTTCTTTGGGGTTGACCTCTAACAAAGGGCACTATACACATGTATGTTCCAAACACACCCATGCTATTTTCTAGCAATGATGGAGAAACATCAATGTTCCACTTACAGTGGAGCAAAAACAGCACATTTCATGGTTGTACTACTACATACTATGACAAGTGTGAGTGTTGCTTTGTGCACTGCTGGCATATATGTGAAATACACCATAAGTACATTTCACGCCACAGCGTAGCTGCTGAGATACCGCTGAATGTGGAGTAAAGCACTAATCAAGCAATCAATCCTTAAGTACATAAATCAAGCAATCAATCCTAAAGTAGATCAATCAATCCATCTTTTTTAAGTTGGCATCAACCAATTTATTTGATTGATTGGTGTTTAACGCCATCCCCAATGTCCTTTCACTCTATATGATGGCACGGGTGGCTGGATGGAGCTTCATGTTGCCCTGAAAGCTAAAGCGGAACAGAAAGTCGATCTGTTCATGATATCTGTATTGCGTCCTGTTGTCCTGTATTTGTCCTGTGATGTCTTTGTGTTGCCAGTGGTGTCGAGGGGGGTTTCCTTCACCCTTTGGGCTGACACGTCGTCATATAAGTGAAATACCCTTGAGTACGGCGCTAAACCCTAATCAAACAAACAAACTATATGATGACTGTGTCATCTAATAGTAATTGCCCCACTAACACAAATATAAAATGTTATGTTTTACTCTGTTAGAAAATCACAGTTCCTCCCGTACAAAGTAGAGCAGCATGTCTATAGTTGAAACACACGGACATCAGCCAGAGGGCATTAATAAATTAATTGTAGAAATAGTTAGAAGCATGATGATAACATGTGTGTTAAACGTGCTCACATAATGTAGGTCAGTGAGATTATAAACAAGGTGAAACTCGTGTCTGATGACGTTTCTCCTCGTCTCCATCTCTGTTATATCACTTCTCTTATCTCAGAACAAAGCTGAATAAAACTCAGATCTGCTTATAAGTTCTAAAAGTTCATAAGAAGATCTGTTACAAAACATTTATCTTAGATGACCTACCATGACCTGCTCTTACTTTTTGTATTCATTCCCTCTTATCCACTCTTACAACGGATTAATTGTATTGTATTTCAACTAGAAGCTTTCACGTGTCAAGAAAACTCAAATGTGAACAATTTTTGTTTAAATAATAGTTTAAATCTCTGTGTAGTCAAACGGCTTTACATCTATGCCCTTGAAGTGTACTGAACTGTACAAAATATCTTACAGTGAAGTAGGGCCAATTTGTCCACTTAAGATCAGCTGAGAAGACAAACTTTAATTTTGGTCAGAATGGATGTAACATGGTAACAAATTAATTATGCAATAAAGTTTTATTCAGTTTATCTTTGGTCAATAGCCAAAAGTATTTAGTTTTCTGAATAGACCACCATCTGAAGTGCATGTTTTATCCTGGTGACCTGATGCCTGTTGCATAAAGCAATCTTAGCTTTTTTATGTTGCATTAATTGCCATGGCAACACTATTTCTCCAGTACTCGTCGCCATGGTAATTATGTGTTGCATAAGCTAAGATAATTTTGCGAATCAGTCCCCTGTTGCCTAAGTGGTAAGTTAGATGCAAAATTTATGATTATTCAAAATTGTAAAGATTTTTTTTGTTCTGTCGATATATGATTTATTCACTGGTTCCGGTAAAAGGCCAAAACTTAACCTGACCTTTACCCTGACCTCTAACCTTGAGCATTGTGGTACCCCCAATACAGAACACTATAATGGCAGTCTATTATTCCGGCCTCTTTGTAATGGAGCCTAACAATGTAGCTTTTATTTAGCAATGGAGGAAGATTAATTTTCAAATATCGTAAAACACTACCAATTTTTTGGTTGTCCAAAAACCAAGTGTGGTGTAAACCACTAATCAAACTTTCAATTCAATTGGCAATAGCTGTTTTAAGGAAATAAAACTTAAACATAAATAGTCATGCCATTCTGTAGTCCTATCCATCGTTTATTGACAAAACCTACATTTATTGCCTATTTAATTATCCTTTTTGTTTTGAAAAATGGCTTGTTAAGAATAATCCGTAAATCTTTAATAGTGAAAAAATAAAAATTTGAAACGCAAATTAAAGACATTTAAAAGTTGAACCAAATGAAGACCATTGGGGGAAAAAAACACAGAAATGATCAAGTCACAGATAAGTAAATTGCAAGAAATTAGATTTTGTTATTTTAATGGGCTGCTTATCTCAAAGGATATACTCATAGAATGTTCAATACTTGTTACTGATCTTTTAAGGACATTATGTAATTATGTGAGCTCACAAGTATGGAGTTTAATGACAAAATTTTAATTGTGAGATGTAGTTGTTTTTTTCTTGTGAGTTTTAAAAAGAGCCACATACATTATCTGCTGTGTTGCAAAATATCTGTAGGGGATAGAAAACTATTTCAAAATGGGATTGTTTTGTTATTAAGTGAGCTCAGGAGATAAACTGCCGCTCTGCAGTTTAATTGTGCTATTCATGTCATTATGCACAATGTTAAA
>JAVFBX010163264.1:0-13913 GCA_034783855.1 Mopalia kennerleyi
TGTGGTATGTGGTAGTGAGAGGACTATAATACATGTGACCCAGAATTTGAGGACATGCTGGGAAGCGTTTCAATTAAAAAAGAGGAAAGGTCTAATATTGACAAAGAGTGTGGGATTTATTGTCAGTTTGTTGATCCAGCCCTCTAGTCTTCTCTCCTTTCTACCTGTGTAGGTGTCATATGAGATGACCTTGACCTTTAAGGTGACTGAATTCTGCCACTCCACACTTACAGGCTGTGTCATACCAATCAACGGGTAAACTTAAATACATGGACATGTGACGTTTAAATGTATTTGACATCAAAAATGCTTTATTTAAATAAAACACTACATGTACAATGTACAGTAGGCTGCTAAACATCGCTATAAATGGCAGTAGACAGGATGCTACGCTGTCACTCTTAGTATAAATATATCTCCTTCTTAGATTGTACCTTGGCTTGATTCAGGTTGAACAGAATACTCAAGGTTATTTCACCTAAATAATGGAATGGATTCTTCATTTCTCACTCAGCCCTTACTAAAAAAAAAAGGTAGAAATGTGAGGGACAACATCACAAAAAAAACACATCACTTATTGCCAACAGCCCAGAGCAATCACGCTTGACTCCCTCATAAAACATAGGTCAAGAAACAATTTTTTGAGTGGTATATCAATAGTCTGATACACTAACCAATCATGACATCCCATTATGAGAAATACATCATCATGTACATATCAAAAACCCAGAATGCTAATTCCACACGATAATATTAATGTCAAAGACGAAAATGACAAAAATAATTCAGTATAAAACATATTGACTATAGAGTGTTTGTATATTCATATCTGGTATTTAGTGAGTTTTGCCCAAGATCAGAACATTACCATTTATCTTCAGTAACAGGAACAGGTCTCTGTGATAATTCCAAAATAAACATCCCCATGTGCATGTTGTAATAAAATTATAAATCATATAAATCAATCCAACTTTTAAATATAGATTGGTATATTTTTTATAATCCCATTTTTAATATCAGCCAGCATGATAAGATACATGTATCTTTGTATTGAGCTCATTACATCAATATTTGGTTGACTGATAGATTGATTCATGTTTTACACCACATTCAGCGGTATTTCAGCTATGGCCTATGCTGTGGCCAATTGCCCACCAATATCTGATTAATAACGGATTTACATTAAAGTAAAGTAACTATCAGCAATTATTTACATAAATAATTTCAGTGATTTCCACAATGTTATTCTAGAGCAATCATCTGGTTAACAGAATTTCTAATTCTCTTCACTAGCACAGGGATGAAATCCTAACCATATAGCCATAACAGTTTAAGGCTTCGTTGATATAAGCACATTCTACTTTAAATATTTACAGACAAGTTACACTACACAACGTTTTGCTTCAACATGGGGCTATACATTTACATTTACATACATGAACACATTTCTTCACAGGCAGCACTGAAAGTATTAAGCCTGATAGGCTTTCTCTGAATTTAGTTGTCATTCATTTCACCTGACAGTTCTATTTTTATTTTCTTCTCAGAAAATAATTTACTTTCCATAGACCTTAGTTCTCTCAGCACACAGCCTTTAATTTATATAACATGTTTGTGTTACCCCAACTTTTTCATGCTACATACAAAGTGTGTACACAGTCCATAATAAATATATACATGCTCAGTCGTATGTAGGTCAGGGTGAATAACAAACTACATACCACTGGTATACCATAATAGTGAACCAGCATCAACACCAGCAGCTAACACTTTCACAAACATTCATACATGTATCATACCTCATTGATATCCCACTTTTGGGTAGCCACATACATTTTGATAAGCATGATAAGTGTTTGACACTGTACTCGGGCTATTGTTCTCTGATACAAGCAGGTGAAGGAAGCCACCCTTTGCATCACTGGGAACAAACAACGACAAGGCACAAGTCAAAAATTCTGCAATTTGAATGAGTGTGAGACACCACAAGAATAAGAATTCATGTTACAACTTAACTCTGAGCTTCAGGTCACAGCTAATGAAATTAATTATTGTTAAACAAAGATTTGATAGGATAAGATACTTAAACATGTATCCCTGTATCTGGATGTCTACTGTTTATTGCTGCCAGATTCTAAATATTTTACATTAAACAAGGCGTCCACAAACTGTGAACAGTTCATGATGACAAACATTAATAATCTGATAGACTGGACACACCTCACGAATGCAAAAAAAAAGACACTATGAAGCTTTATTAAAATCTGACATTGTACTTCCTTGATATTTATAGATTACATCATGTTACCAATTGATACTAATTAATTAACAATGTACTGTTCTATTTAATCATTAACTATTAAAAGTACAAATGAAACAATATATAAACAAAAACTCATCAAAGTATTCAGATATTAAAGTTATTCAAAAAAGTTAAAAGAAGTCACGAAATACTTATAGTTTTTCAAGATCAAACATTTTGAGAACTGCCCTTTTATAGGCTTGCAGAATTTTCTATTTTTTTGTAGTTTAACTCTGATGGCAAACACTGACATTTATGGCAAAGGTTTTAACATTACGATATGTAAGATAGGCATGCATACTGATCTATTTAAGAATACTTATATATGCCTTATCTCAGAGTTAAACCACCTGCTGTCAAAACTCCCAACTGTATTGTTTTATCTCAGTGATTGTACTATAAATACATTAAACATTCAGCTAAGTTTGACTGCCAGTATATTCATTCTTGAGGATGTAATGATAGTAATCAACAACATTGAAGGGCCATTAATCTATTCAATTGAGCTATTCAGCTGTATTATTTGGATGTGTGACCAGGACTGTGGACATCATGCTACTTTAATATCACCCATATATATTTACATCTGGAACAGATAAACAGTTTTCAGAAAATATATCATCAACCAGTCACTACTGGTCAAATTTAGTTGTTACAACAGTATGTTCCGCAGTCAGCATCTACAAAAGACTGGGTTTTTTCTGCATTAATTATCGTAATATAATACACACAAAAATAAATAACTAACTACATGTATGCTGCACAAGTATCCCTGACAGGTCTGTGAACTTTGAAAATTTGTTTGTTTGATTGTTGGATTGAGAATTTTTCAAGACACATTATTAAGACACAAGTTAATTTCCAGACTATTAGGGTATGTCAGCCAAATGAGTGGACTAAATGATAATGTTACACATAAAGTGAGCAGTAATAAACAGGCATAATGACAACTTGAAACACACCGAGACACGCTTTTGTCAGCATTTTATAAACGTACATTAGGACTTTAAGTGAAAGTCTGAGCAGGATATATCATAGAAAACACGGCACATAAATGCTTAAAACATCTTAACTGTACAGTACTATTGATAGATATATTAGAGTGCATTATGCGTGTACAGCCACGTTTCAATGTGCTTTCACCTTTGAACCAATCATGATTCAAACTTCAGCAATGTCACTAAGAGGGGAAAAGTGCATAAATGATTAAAATAACCGTAAACATTTACAAATGCATTCCAGTTCACACCTTGAAAGATGCAGGTTTGGAAAAATACATGCACAGGAGCAAATATCTGTACTAAAAAGCTGGTTGCTGAATTACATTTTTTTTTGTTTACGTTTATTTAAAGACTGTCAGTCATTAGTTCTTAGTGCTCATGGCAAAAGACAAAGGTATACAATGGTTGGCTGGCTGCCTAATGTTACTCTACTCTTTATATTTATATGTATGCAGTAGGCTGAAAGTTAGTCTTCTGTAGAGCCATAAGGATCAGGAAGCCCTGCCGGCAATAGGGATTGCACAGAGACAGGGAGAAAGAAATACAAAGTCAAGACTGTAGAATGAGGCTGTGGTAGTGGCCATGTGCTATGATGGGGTTTGGGTCAACAGGGGTGGAATCCAATCACAGCTGATGTCGCCAGGGATAGGGCTTTCCCATCCTGATGAATCATCCATGGTCCTCTTTTATTACATCTGTCTACCCTACTTTTCTGACAGCATGGGTGTATCAGGTTCCTCCTACATGTTCTTCCATAGTGTACATGTACATACTGAAAGAGTATATGGGAAGTGGAAGCAGCTGGAAACCCCATGAGGGCAGATTAGGGTGAAGACATAAGAGCCTTAATACTCCTGATGTACACACCATGAAAGTTCAAGAAAGGTGAACGATAAAACGAAGCCATGTAAAGCTAACATGTATGTACATTCCCCTTCGGTAAACAAAACTGATCAGTTTATCAAATTTGACCAAAAAGAACACTTTTTAATCCTTAATATTATTATTAAACATGTAACACTTGCTATAAATTGTTGAGAATTGCGCCACCTGAAGATGTACACTGAAACAATTTTAGAATACTTCCCCTAAAAAAAAACCTCCAGTCGATGTTTGTTATATTTCCCACTGTTAATATTAATTTGAAACTACTCTCCATCAGTATCAATCACCATTACATGAGCCCAACCATAAGATCAACTCCTAAGATCTAAAAATGGAGTCCACCAGGGTTGTCTTGAGACAGTTTTGCAGGATTCATAGATGTCTTTCAACGCTCTAACTTACTACAGTTTAGGCAGCTAGGCTTAAATTTTTGCAGAGCTGTACACCTGATTAAACAGTCAGTTTTCATTAATAAAACTCACAGAGACAATCGAATAAATAGATTATGTGCCAGCCTCACTCTGCCAGGTAAATGATGTCATTATTCAAAAGGTATTCAAATAATTTTTAATTACCATTTTTAACACCTGTTTTACCATTGGGTTAACAGTTACAATCCAACAGCACTTCATATTTTCCAGGTTGCAGCTTACAAAGCTGAAGACCAGCTGTCAGCAGCTCACAAGCTTGTTGCCTGGGCTAACGGTAAACATCAACCCTGCATACTTCCTAGCCCTGTATGCTGTCGGCATTATATTCAATCAGCTGTTACCACTGGCCTAGCCAACACTGTCAAACTGCAGCAAAGATTATAAATGCATGGTAACATTCCAGTCAACCATGGTACCACAATCTGAAGCAATGTTAATAGTTATACATTGGTACCAAATGTAACATTGGAGAATTTAGTGCTATTCAAAATCTGATATGGTTCTGGTCATTTTTCTGTGTACTATTTCAGAGCTTTTGCACCTCGTATCACGGTATGTGTGTATTATTCCCTTCATTGGTGAAGCTAATTCTATGGGACTCAAAACCAGTAGGCTATGCATGTACCTAAACAACAAACGGAATCAATGTTACTGAAACCAAGAGTTGAAGTCTGAATATGGTCTTGCTATATATACATGTACCAATAGTCATGTATACAGTATAACATAGGTACATGTACTTTTACTTTTTTTACTAAATCACCCTTTGTAAAAACAAGGACTACAACAATAAAAATTCAGTATTTTACAGGTAAGGGACAATGCAACCACTGAAAAAAATATTTCTGTCTGGTTATCATCAATTCAAATATACCTGTATTAAGCTTCAATTCCTGTCTGTACATCTAATAATAATACCTATATTCATCGCATTGCCTGACATGAAGAGAATTCAAGCTCTCAAGTCAAACAAATGTTGTTTTAACCACATATGCAATAAAGATTTTTTTTAAAATAAATCCAAATACAATCCCTGAAGACAGAGAAAAGCAATTTTTTTTAAATTGCATGCAGTATGTATAATTAAATGTAAATACTGTTAATACTGACAATTTTTTTCTGAATGTAAACTATCCCTGATTGAATGATAAATAGTATTATAATCAGATACTACAATTTTGTAATTGCAAATTATAATGTTGAAATTATTAAGAATAAAAAACTGAGCCTTACTGAGAGAAAATGTGTGTCATGATTAAGCATACTTTATGTGCTTATTTATCAATTTACACATTATAGTATTTATGGTATTTATTAGCCTCACTCAAGTATCATATTATTATATTGCAAGCTTCCATTGGAGAGGGAAATCAGTATTCTATGAAAATAAAATCTGTACCATTAATGTTTATCATATAAATCATCACTGAACATAGGACCAACTCCAATACAGAATTTGATCCATTCCAACTTATTTCAGACAAAGCCAGACCAATGAATGGCATAAGAAATCTTTTCGCCCTAGGATGGAGACTTGAGCTGGAGCGGCGGCATCATTAGAGCACTTTTCTCGACCCTGCATCAATCATGTCCAATTGTTTCCTTAGCCTATGAAAGGACTCCTTCCCAATACATCTTACAGCCAGCAAATGTTCGGCATGATGGGACCTGTTCAGTGGTGGGCTTATAATATGTACCACAATTTCTTAACTTACAAAAAAAGAAAGTTTCTTTTTAGTACGTTAAAAAGAAACAACTTAAAATTGGACCAAACTGACCATGATCAGTCAGAGTTACAAAAAGGTTTTTAATTTGGGAGGACCCTGCCTTAACATTAAAATCTACACCTTCCTTCTATCAATTTTGCTTAGAAGTTTTAAAAAAAAAGCAAGTCCACTTTGCCTGAAGTCTTATATCACTGTGACTCCAGGAATTCCTAAGGGGTCTAAAAATTGGACCAAAGTGAAAAAAACAGCTAAGCAAAAAAAAAATAATAATAAGTTGTGCAACTGTAGACCTATTGGAATGTCTCATTTTTCAGAATTTCTTCCGTTTGGGTTATAACATTTCAATAATACTTTATTCTTGTCGCATATAAACTGTATCTTATTTGTAGGATAATGATCTCTAACAGTGAAGACATGTGTACTTGTTTGTGTACTATATTGCCTAGACAGCATTATAGCCATGTAAAAACTTAAAATTTTAATACAAAGAATACTTGTTTATAGGATTGGGGTTTTTTTCTGGACTGGCCTAGCCGCTAGTATGAGATTGTGACAGTTGTATAAAATAGAAACTTAAACCTACTGAGTCTCACGAATCAACGTTAACAGGGTGCATAGACACTTAAGGCTTAAGAAATTTAACTTCCTGTTAATAACATTTTCTACAAACGACTGGTAGTGGTTTCATGTCTTGTGGTAGGAACAAATAACATGAATGATTAATTGCTGCTTAACGCCATGCTTGATGAAGAATATTGCACTCTGTAGTCTCATGAGAAAGCCGCGTATTTCAAGATCAACCACAGTAACGTCTTGGTTGAAAAATTCATCTTTCTCTATTGCAAAGTAAAAACCGCATGATATGTTTGGAACAAACTGCTCTTAGCTAGAGGGTAAATACATTTAAATGTAGCTGAGTGTAAAATTGATCATCCTTTTATCTTAATAGCAGCAAAATATCTTAACTGTATCGTAATAATGAGGTTTACATAGCTGAATGGTTTTCTTTGATCAGTGTTTAACCCTGTACTTAAGGTTATTTCACTCAACGACAGCATGCCCAGCTGGAATAAGGAACTGACCTTTGATGCTAATGGGAACAAACAAACACAAGACAGAACAATCACAAGATGGCTGAAGACGTAATACCAAAGTCTTAGCTAGAGACCTGCCTACCTGTCATTTTCGACAGGCAGATTTTCTTAAAATGGTTAACATGACAGATAGAAATGCTGAATTTTAACATGGGAAAGCTGTGAAAAAGAAATTTTTGACAGACAAAATTCCTCAAAATAGGGATAAATGATTTATGATTTATGATTTCCAATCTTAGCTAAGACCCTACACAATACAAAGACATCATTAGCATATCTGAAACAACCCATGGCTGGGAAAATGCTAAATTTCTCAGAAACATAAAGTAATAAATAAAAAAATTTATCCACAAATACTAGGCTCAAAATTTCTACTTGAACTATCAAGGTTGCCGGGTAATTCAGGGGTGCCAATACCCCTCTCTGGCCAACACTGATGAATCGTGTGACTGGGGTTTAACGCAGCTTTAAGTTTGATTCATTCAACTACATGCCAGCAAGTAGAGGGAGTCACAGAAATCTGCCTATACAAATAAATAAACTACTGCAGCACTGAATTATACCAAGTTGAGGGATGTTCAACTGTTAATATTAGTCTTATAATGTTCATATAAGTTATAGAAGAGAAAAAATTACAAAGCATGCACCAGTTCTATTAATTTAAACCGAATAATTCAAAGCTACTCAAATACAGACAACACATTATTTCCACAGGCTGAACTGTAGAATGTTTACGCTTATAAATGTTTAATCAGGCCTGGGCTGCTATGTTTTCTGGTATAACCTAAAAAAGAGGTCCACTAAACTACGGCTTGAATTTGTAACTGCTTTTTTTTTAATTTTTTAAACATAAGTGTACATTATTTATTTATAAAATAACTTATAATAAAAATATCATCTGAATTGCTAAAAAATTGCTGCAAAATACCATTTTAGGCAAACACTTTGAATGTTTTGTAACTGGGTCCTTTTTAAGTGAAAAATCCTTTTAGCTGTAGTGTTCCACATAGCACGAGTCTGTAATGATCGTTTTAGCCTTTAGATAATATCACATATTACTTGTTGAGAAATGCACGTTATAAAACTATTCCTTTCAGTGCCCGGTTTGAAATACAGGCTATTTTAGCAGTTATAGAAAAATGACCAGTTATTGTTATTAAGCCTGGCACTAAATTTTAAAAATGACAGTTTTTAAAAAAAATGCTTTTTAAAAATAAAATAAGAGATTCAGTCCTTCTTTAATCTAGGTCAATTTTTGCTCCAGTATGTTACATTCACAAAATACAGGTTTAATACAGTTCTTAAAAACTTCATACAGGACTCACTTTGTTATTGGACTTTTTAACACATACAAAACATTTTTTTTTTAAATGTTTGCCAATGCCAATGAATGTACAAGTATTTAACAGAATAGGATAAATCTGAGAATTTAAGCTTTGCTTCATGAAAGATGGCTGCCTTATTTCAGTAGTAAAATTTGATGATGCAAATACCTCAGGATATGAGTGTAAAAATTCAAGCAACCGTATACTTCTATGTGAAGTACTTGATTCTAATCATACTCCTTTATCAAAGGATGTATAAAGAAGCAACAGGTTCTTCTGGTTTGCACAGATTACACGGAGTACAGAATACTGTGTAGAATCTATAATTACATGAAAAGAACATATATATATATATATATGTGAGTGTAAATACTTTGTAAGAAAAGACTACATGAATACAATTTTATGGGGAGAACAAAAAACATTGTGAGTCAATAGTACAATGACTGTCACAAGACAAAGAGTAACTAATTACAAATGGAGGTAGAGAAGCATACCAATCAGAGACTATTTTCTGACAAAACAACTTACTTTATAAACAGGTATATCATATGACTATCTCCTGGAGAGCTCCTATTACTAAGTAACTCATTGGTCTGATATGAAAGGGACAAATAAAAGCATAAGCTTACCCGTTCTTTATTCATCAACAGTGGACATCTGGTCTTATCAAGTCATAAAACAAAGAAATTGTTCAACTGAAACTATTTGGTTATATCTGTGAATCAATAAAGAAAACAAAGTATATATCTGAATGTGTCAGATATATACTTTTTTAGGTACACAATAAAAATTTGTCTCAAGATAAATAAACAAAAAAATAAGAAACTTAACAGTCAGTTCACTATTATTCAACAACCAAAACAACTTAAGAGTAGACTGCTGGTTAGGAGTTTCCGTCGCAGATATGTGCATATATAAAATATAATTCTGATCTAGTTTTATTTAGCACACATATTTATGCAAGTTTTGAGAAATTGTGTGAATATAAATTTTTCAAATCACATTGAAAGGATTTAAATTAACACATGGCTAAATTGCTCTTTTACATTCAGAACTTTAATTAAAAAAAACAACATTAAGCATAAACCAGACCTGTCTGATAGCCTTTGTAAAAGTATAGTAGGGACAGTTAAGACTTCATATTAAGTTTGTCTAAACCACTCTATCAGATGTATTGCCTCAATGTGCTTGATAAGGATAGAACAATCACAATATCATACTTATCATTTATGACATAGCTATAATTGTTTGTTTGTTTGATTGGGGTTTAACATGGTACTCAAGGATACTTATATGACGACCTGCCTGCCCAATGGGTGAAGAAAACCAGCCTTGACACCACTGGCAACAAATAAAGACAAGATGGGACAAATACAGGACAGTAACAGGACACAATACAGACACCACAAACAGATCTGCTGCCTGCTCCCCTTTAGCTCTGAGTGGACCAGGGCAACATGAAGCTCCTTCCAACCTCCAACCACTACTTTCAGCTAAAATTGAATTTTATCAAGCTTGTCCTGTTGTACTGAAATAACTAATAAACTTGACAGATTGAGCAGGCCACACAGAAAAATGTGGCCTTTGAAAAATATGACATTGAGCTTTGAGGTCATCAGCACCAACTTTCAACATTTACAATGTTTCTGAATTCAACATTGGTATATGCTCTGGCTCTTTTTGAAACAAATACAGAACAATGTGTATTGTAAGTTACTATTGTTATTTAGACACAGTTTGATATGTTGCAAGTGTTAATTTGTTGATGGTGAAACTAGGTCAACATGTGTCAAAAAATAGATAATGTTCAAGGGCAAATAAAATAATACCAGACAATTTAATAGGCTGGATAGTGGATACTATGAATTTAAAACTGTACACATAATATATTAGTTAGCATGACAGACAAACAAGGTTCTTCATCAAATTGCCCATGAGCCACAAAATTATCAGTTTCCCAAATACTGGGCCATTACTCGACAGGGACAACTTAATTTGAACCATACTTACTTTAATAGCAATGTAGAAAGAATTTTTACATAACAATTTAAACTTAAAGTTAAATGATTATGTAGGGCATATCAGTTAAAATAATTCCCTTTCAGCTTTAACGTAATCTGTAGGTATATTGTGAAGAGTGCCCTTTTTTTTAATCCTATGAGCAGTTCTCATTTAATTTTTTTTTTTCACTTGTGATATGGTTGAGTTGACAGTTGTCAACTTGTGTAATTATATATATGTTTTAGCAAGCAAGGTGATTCATCCATCACAATATTTTCAGTAGAAGAAAAAATAAGCTAAGGCTTTTGATTCTCACACTGAAAAAAATAGCATGGACATGTAGTTGTGAATTCTTGTTGTAACTGTTCCATGAAATGCTACATGTAGAACATACAGAGTTGTAGGATTATGATATTGTACTGTAGTCTGGTGTTGTGATTTAACATATTTCAGAAAGGAGTGAATACACATTTTATGGAGAAATGAATTAGCCTTACAGCTGACAGAAGAAAATTGTCTGCATTTTTATGTGCAAATTATTGTACACGGATCTATAAGGGGTTAAATGTGGTCACAAAGAAAATCAAAATGAGTAAAAATTGTCACTTGACAATAAACTGGTAAATTTCCACTGGTTTGTGGTCATGTTTATTGTATATTTAAATAATCAAAAAATGATTTTGGCATTTGGCAAGGATCCAAAAGTCGTTCAGCAGACAGCAGTACTATCACCACCATCATATACTTAAACAATTCTAAAATATGCATGACTATAACATAATCATTAGACAAAATAAATGTGAATTTATGAATTCAATGAATAAAACATAAATTACATTTAAAAAACATAAGTTTCAAGTTATTGTGTCAGTGTAATACATGTATTACAGAAAATAAAAATTGAACCTAACATTTTAAATGGGTAAATCATTTAATGCTGCAACTGAAAGGACTTAGCTATGTCACAACATGCTAGTGTAAATATTGACATAAAAACAATACATGACAATGAAAGCTCCAATACAAATTAAAGAGGTAAAAAAAGCGGTCTGAAAATGAAATTAAAAACACGAAAATGAAGGCAATGTGATGTTATTATAGTGAAAATCAAATTCAATTGAATGACAATACATACATATTATCTTTTAGTTCTACTATTGAACTGTGCAGAAAAAATTCATGTGAAAAAGACAATTCATATTGTGCAGTGAAAACAAGTAACTTTGGCATTGCATATATATATAATATATGAAAGTGAAAGTTGTTTAATTATTAATAAAACTGAATATATCAAAGCTTAGACTCGCGAATCTATAGGCCTATAGGTCTGTTAGCTGTAGTAATCATAAATTTGCTTTATACGTACGGTACCCTATTTTATTCAAAATTTGTGTTTCAATATGTTTTTTTAAAATCTGACAGAATTTACAGCAATAAAAACATACTGTTAATACGGTAGAAGTTTCTTATCGTAAACAGTCATAAGATGAACTGCCAAGATTTAATTGCATACCGGTACATGCAATGTTCTTTAAAAAAATATATAGGCCTAAATGAATCATCAAACTTTCAAAAAAAGTCTGAAAGGGAAAGTTTATAAATTTGATTGCTGGTATATTTTTTAAACAGTAAGTCGAAACAGAAATAAAATGTTACGGTCATACATCGCGAGAATACATACATGATACAGTACTGTCAAGTGTCCGATACACCAGCAGTAAATGAATCCAAGGACATAAACCCGCTAATTTCAATGTGAAAATCACGGTCAGTCACGAAAAGTATTTTCAGGGGAAAATATGGAGAATAATCACCCTATCTTACTCGGTGCATATCTGGGTAAATTTCGTCTTCAAAATCATTCAATTTGTGTCATTTGAAGAAATATTAGAAGATAGTAAAGACGACTTACCAGTAGTTCTGTACTGAGGGAATCCTTACATGAAACAGCCCGTACAACTCCCGACAGCCATTCCCACTCAGAAATCTTACTCAATTTCAACCTTCCCGCATTTCGTACGGCAAGAAAACGTTTGCCTACTACTTCTTCTCTACATTTAAACGCCATCTCATCCATTAAGTATCCATATTCATGTTTTACACGATATTTTGTGTAGAAATTTACAACAAATTTCTGTGGAATGTCTTCCCTCTCTCATTTAGGCAGTGCCTGTGTAAGAATACACATAATCCACCAACATGTCAGTAGGCTGGGTCAAAGGTCAATACTCACTGCCTTCTTCCGCGCTATCAAACATAGTTCCTAAATTCAGTTAGCAAATAAGTTGCGAGCCTTTGAACGATTTCAACGTTCTGATAATTAAAACTAATCACTTATCCCCATAATGCGATATGCAACACAGACTTATTTCTGAGGCGAAAACCCAGAAATATTCAATGGCAGTAACAGATCACTCCAGTGTCGGTGGGCGGAGCTTGAATGGTGACAGATGGTCTGCACATAACTTCACTGCCAAATACACACCTTATTTTCGGTTCATATTTCGCACCCGAAAAGTGTTTCTTCTTTTCTTTACAAAAGCACAAAATTCAGTTCTGTGGATTATCCTCGAAATCGACAATCTATTACAGAAAAGAAACCGTTTTATAACAAGACAGTGCTAGATCAAGCAGTCAAAATATTGCAACGTGTTGATCATTGAAAGCGTGACAGTGTTTATGTCATGTGACAAGTTGTGCTGGTGACGTCAGTTTTCAAAATGGCTGCCTTGTAACGATCAAGATAAGGTGATAAACAAAACAAGAAATTCTTCATTTTTGGCGTCTGATTTGCTCATGTATGGAGTAGCTGTAATTCAAATAGTTGAAAATGGTTTCAGCATTGATATCTCGTCTAGTAATGTAAGTATTTCCAAAGAGTTTTTTCGTGAGCAAGACATGAAAACTTGAAAAGACATCAATTCCTCTTGTGAGAAATGACAAAAACTCATGACTCTCCTTTCATGGATAACGAAAGTTTAAAAGTTACAATGATTTAGTATCGTTGTTTAACTTAATCCATTTGGAAAACTTGTGTTATTATCTTTTGACAGTAATGAAATGTATTTCAGATGTCCAAATTAGATTTAGTAGATGATTTAAAACCCCTAAAATTCAAAATTCTTGACCAATCAGTAGGCCGCC
>JAVFBX010163353.1:0-15112 GCA_034783855.1 Mopalia kennerleyi
AGAAGTTCCCACGGATCCAATCAATCGCTTGGAAACCGAATCCCATTATACCCAAGTTATCCGACAAGGGATGTAATGGAGAGTTGCTCGGATATAAAACCCTTGTCTAGAGAAGATGATGGTTATCCAGCTGTAAAGTTCTTGCATGATGTTGAGATGAAACAGTCAACCAGACTGATAATCAAGACAAGGATTTTAGACCGTGTGGAAATAAAGGGGGCTAAAATCTGAACTGTGTACAAACTTTACCAGTGATGGTGCATCGTCATTTTCAGGTATGAAAATATTTACTCTGTTTAAAAACAATTAAACAAACTTAACTTCATTTAACTTGTTTACGTATATTGATCTTTCATAATAATTTATAACAAGAATTAGTCCGCTGGATAAGGCAAGGTTGTTGTTAGGTTAGTCTTTCCAAAGCATTGTTGGCACTTTAATTTTCAACATGATATGGTTGTGTTCCTGTGGATGGCATAAGCTGCATGAACAGTAAACAGCAATTGATTAAAACAAGATTAGAAACAAAGCAAATGAAATTAATTTTAATGAAAGCCAATCGTAAATTAATTTTTTATCATGAAAAAGATTTTACAAAGTTGCATGGCTAAATTTGTATGGCTACGAAAGGGGATTTATTTAATAATTGCATTTTATTTATCTCCATAATCAGTTTGGATTTTAAATACAGAAAAAGATAACACTACTAGTTTTCAGCTTCCCATACTGATTTTGGGTAATAAATATAGTTTGAATGTTTGTTTGATATAACGGCGTATTCAAGGGTATTTCACTTATATGATGACAGATCGTCCACCTCACACTGTTCCTTGCCTAATTACAGTGGAAAACAGGGAGAACACCTCATAAAAACCACCCCTGTGATTGGTGGAGCCACATCATGTGACTCACTCATATACCTGTGTTTCCGTTAAACCTAATAGGGAATTTACTTTTACAGGAAGCCCAAGGCCTTGATTCAGTGGTAGTTTGTTGGCCTACTGTGTGTTTTCACATTAAATTACAATAGAAGTTAAACTATGATTTTATTTTGAAGGTGAACGTGATGGAGGTGCAGCCCTGTTTATAGGAGATAAAATGCCCCATTGGTTGTCCGGGGAGCTTCCAGAAGCGCTATTGAATTTAGAAGGACTGAAGGACTGGGTTGTCTGCACAAGTACTACAAGCAGGCCTACAGTTCTGTCAGTGTAGCTACTCTGCAACAGTTGCAGGAGATCTAGAACAATGGCCACTGGAGGATCCAGCAAGCAAAACACCACCGCTGGCTTTCCTATGACAAAGCTGTTGTTGATGTCTTAAAGGTTTAACAGTTATTTCTGAAGACTTAGAGAAATTGAGAGAATGCTTCTATTCGTGAAATTGCGGACACATTTCTGTAGGGTTGTTATTAGGGTCAGGTTTATGGTTAGTTTAGGGTTAAGATTAGGGTTAAGATTAGGGTTAAGTTTAGTGTTAGTTTTAGGGTTAATTCTAGGGTTAGGTTTAGTATAAACCCTGGACCAGAACTTAGAATTCATGTTTTGTCTTTAATACAAGACACATTACTTTTAAAGGCAAAACAAGAATTCTTGCTTCTGTTAAGTCCAACTCACCCAGAGATACACGCAACCTCAAAATATGTATGTGGGGTTCTTACATCTTGACAGAAGTTATAGAAAAAACATGATATACTACACAAATGCTTCAAATTAATACCTTAAAATTATAGAGATGAGTAAACAATGACATAACATTGTCCATTTCTTTGCCTTCACCGTACATCCCAGCATCAGTTTGAAGGCTCTGGAACCGTTTGGCCAGATTTTGTATGAAGCATGCGCCTGAAAAAGAGGATATTTAAAAGTCACTGTTACATGGAAAATGTGCCCATATCCTCCACCATTATAAACAAAACAATTGGTTTGTTTACTGTTTTGAATCATACTTAAAGTCATTTCACTCATTTGGCATCCCAATGGATTTGTTTTGTTTTTTTATTGGGGTTTAACGTTGTACTCAAGGGTATTTCACTTATATGACGACGGATTGTCCACTTTATACTGCACCTTGCCTTATTAAGGTGGAAAACCGAGAGGAAACCGCATAATAACCACCCCCGCGATTGCCGGAGCCACATCTTGTGACTCACTCATATACCTGAGGGTCGACAGGTGGACTCGATCCTGTGAACGGTACATCGAAGCAGGTTTAGTAAGCGCACACGCTACTACTAAGCAACGGCCAGGCCCGGCATCCCAATGGGGGATATTCTCAGCAAAAACTTGTCCTGAATGGATGGTCAAACCTTATTTCTATATCAATTACAGCAAAAAAGCAATTTTTGAGGAAATTGTCATTTCGTGACATAAAGTTTATGTTTATATGCAAAAACTATTGTTTTTATATCTAAACCCAAGCAGGTCTTTATTCAAGCTTGCAAAGAAACCTAAAAAAAACAATTTTAAATCCTCAAAACAGCACCAATCACCCTACATCAGAATAATTTGCGTTAGTAACATGGCGGACAAACATTCCTAGGACTTACAAAATCACGCAAATTACAAACAATTATAATAACAACATCAATTCTTATTGTTTCAATTGCAATGAATATAATAAATTATGATACAATTTGGACTAACCTACTTCAGGTCCTACATTTCCATGAAGAATTGCTAATAACATAGCTAATTCCATGACCAGTCGGTCAGGGGTCATCGCCGTGGAAACGCATGCCTCCATAACAATACTGCACAGAGTTTCACTCACATCTGCCCTACTGTTACTTCGGAAGATCTCTTCTATCTGATTGCTGATTGGTTGAATAGTAGCTTCACTGGCTCTACAGAAAAAACAAAGACAGTGTCAGATTCATTTTTTCTTGGTGTTAACATGATGGCATTTATGGATATATTGTTAAACAACGAACCATGCAACATTTGTCCATTTTTTGCACATAAAAAAAACATCCAACATACAACAGCCAGGGCTGACAGACTGCCTCTTTCTGCGCATGTGAATTGTGCAATACAAATCAATTAATGAAGACACTTAAAAATAAAGAAATTAAATAAAAAGAAATATTATTAATGTTGCACAAAGATGTATTACAGCCATGACAGAGCAACTTCTAGAGTAACGGGAGGCAGCTTTCACCGCCCAATATGCAGCAGTTTGTGGGAAGACAAGGCCCCAAAGACTTGAAGAAGTGTAAACTATCTATGGCATACTCAGGGCAATTTTAGGGTATAAAATTAAACTACAATTTCAGCTTTCAAATTTCACATTTGTTTTCAACAAATCTTATTTAATTTAGCATTTTCAAATAAGAAAACTTATTTAGATTACTGTAAATTTAGCAAAAATGCCCCGGAATAGAGTGATTGATTAGTGCTTTACGCTACAAAAATGTGCCAGATAAAATTTATTGTAAGTGCTTTATGCCACATTCAGTGGTATTCCCTGAAAAGATAACTTTAATGATGCGTTTTTTCTATTTATTGAAAAGGCAATCTTTTAATATAAAACCAACAAACCTGTTCACTAAACCTTTCAACTGTTTCTTTAATCTTTCTAGTTTCTGTAGCCTCTTGGCATCATCTCCCTTTGACAGCTGTAAACGTTTAGCTGGTGGTATGTAAGCACCACCTTTAGCTTCCACAATAACATTTCCATCCACATCACGAAGGCGGCCATAAATATCTTCTTTAAGGGTAGAACTTGTTTTATTTGTTTGTAAATCATCATCTTCATCTTCATTATTTGGTTCATCATCACTGTCGTCTATTTTAATATAAAGACAAAACATATTCACTGAGTTTCTTAAAATCTACAGAAATCAGAAATCATGCCTTCTGTGTAACCAAGCAACCATTGCTATGTAAATATAAACAAATATCAACATAACCTTTCGTTCAAGGAAGGATATTCTACACTAAAAGCACAGATATCAACCTTATGAACATTATCATTTAATTCTTTCTTTCACTATAGTTTAACAGTGTATTTGAATTTTTCACTTAAATGATGACGGACTCACCATTTCCTGTTTGCTCTTTTGCAAATTCAGTTAATAATTTGGAGGAATCCTCATCACAAAAATATGCCTCTATGATTGCGTATTTTACTAATATGATGGTGAACTTTTATAAATATAATAGATTGTTTGTTGGTTTGATTGGGATTTAACCTTGTATCCAAGGATATTTATATCAAACTGATGCATTTCTTTATTATACCAAATGTGGTTTAAAAGTCTAGCATACTTTTTGTTTTACTTTCAGCAACAATATTTTAGTGTCTTTCCATTTCAGTGGAAAGTGAGGAATCTTATAAACAGTGTTTGTTTGATTGGGGTTTAACGTCGAACTCAAGGGTATATATAAACTGTGAGGTAGTAGTAGTTATGTTAACAACTTGAAAGGTTTTTCTTTTTTTTTTTCGAGGGGGGGGGGGGGGGCTTTTAACAGAACTTAGAGCAACCAGCTTCAAGTAAAACAAATCTCAAGCCAATATTAATGAATATGACAATCTGAGATCTGGACGGTTCTTGCTTATCGCACAATTTTTCAAAATGTCAATATGACAATTCACCTTCCTTATCCTTTACACTGGCTTCTTCAAGTTCTTCGTTTGACAAATCATCTTCACTTTCTTCACTAGTCTCTTGTTCAGAGTTTCCAAAAGACACAGATTTCTTTACATTTCTGTCCTTTTTTGAAGTCTTTAGAATTGGTTTTGAGGTAGTTCTCGTACTTTCTACTACTGTTATTTGCCTTGAGTTTTTATCATCAACACTACTGTCATCAGACATTTCATCGGAAAATGCATCGAAATCCATTTCATTGTCTGATTCTTCATCACTTGGTCCTTCCTGAATTTCTGGTAAAGCTGCAACAACAAAAAGAATTGTAAGTACAAATAGCTTGACGTCTATGTTAATGTATCGAAGGGGTTAGCTTTCTGGGGTAGGCTTTAACGAGCACCCATGGCAGATTATTAATCAAGAGGACAATCAAGCTGATGTATCAGTTGTTTTGATTGATTGATTGATTGATTCTACGCCGTGCTTAAGTGTATTTCACTTATACATGTATGATGGCAGTGTATTCCAACAATAATTCATACTAGCACAAGATGTGAAGCATTTCCATTATGTTGGAAAGTTAATTTTCCTCCTGTGCTAAGAAAAGCCAGCATTGATACTCTTCAAACAAACTGCCCATAGCCAGAGGATTTTGTGCCCTGTAACAAAGAAAAATTCTAATACTAGATTGCATTGGTCGTCTTTTACTAAGTGTTTACATGAAGAGCAAGACTTGAGAAACAGACTGCATGGCCAGCCATCTGGTGCCGAGCCAAGACAATAATGGGGTCATTTTTAGGAGATTTTTAAGAAATATAGGTTACAAAAATCATATAAATCACGACATTTTTAATAGATAGATTTTATATTGGAAAATTAAGGTCCAAGCAAAGAGAAGCCAAGTTGATGTATTTCAGACATGTTTGACATGGAGTGTTTAAAGTGCTCACTCTTGATTTTTCCGGATTCATCCCCTTCCTCTTCATCTTCATCTGATGACTGGCCGTAGGAGCTGTATAATTTATCAGAGTCAATCGCATCCAAAATATCTGAACACAAGATAAGAAATCATTTTCTGTTTGTTTTTGAGTGCCATACAAATGGTAAATTCCATTAGATCACAGAGACACAAAACAACATAAAACCCAGGTAAAATATTTCTCTATTTACTTTTATTCATTATTTGAAACAAATAAGGGTTGAGGCATGTTTGGTTGAGATTGTAAGCCATACAAACACCCTGTCCCAGATTCTGAATGTAAACTTACGATCTTCTTCTTTAACCAAACAAACCCCTCACTGTTTTGACCAATCAAAAAGCCTGATTTGTTGGAGGGATCTGACCAATGACAATGCTGCACAGCAGAATAATTTTGGATACTGTCATTCCCACATACTGTAGGATCAATTTATAGTTGTTGAAGGTTTCACTCTGACTTCATCTCCTGTAATGGAGTGCCAGTCTTATTGTGTTTCACGCCACATTCAGCGGTATTTCAGTTACTCTGTGGTGTGAACATATATTCAAATTCTTTCATCAAAGGTTTTGATATTTATAGATAGATTCCAATCAGTAGCACCCTTAGCAGTAAACATCATAAAGAGAAACAAATTGAACAGAAAAAAGACATAAGTGGTGAAAACTTTTAATATGTCAATATACTAAATGTTCTTTTTTTAATCTTAAAATTATAAATACTGTGTTTAAATCTATATCAATTTTAGTTACCGGTATTTACAATCATTCATAAAAATCAATGTCAAGTTGTTATGTTTTAGGGAGCCACCAGCGCTACATGTTTGGTTGGTTTTTAACAGAGATGTTTGCCACTGGGTAGCCCTCGAGTAGCTGTAGGAGGGCGAGATGTAGACGGAGGCCTGACCTCTTTCTCAATCGCTTCCATAACGTTGAAGCGGTTTGCGAGAGCAACTGTCACCCATTCAAGGGATTTAACTTTTGATGGATAAGGATAGTAATGACCAGCCCTCTCATCATTACAAACATTACTTTGATGTGTGGCCTTGGAAGTGCGAACTTCAGGGTCAGATGGCGTTTTATTTGCATGTCCGGGTGTTTGTTTTTAGTTATTTTGGCCTGTGATTTTATATTTCATGTATCTTATAATTTTGTATGTGGCCTCTGTCCATCACTTTGATTTTGGGGGTTTAGCATCATACTTAAGGGTATTTTATGGATTTTCTCAATCTGCCATATCTTTAGTGATTGTTTGTTTGTTAGATTGACTGATTGGGGTTTTACATCGTACTTAAGGGTATTTCACTTACATGACAGATTGTCCACTTCACACTGCACCTTGCCTTATTAAAAACCACACCTGGGATTGCCTGAGCCACAAATTAATGTGTGACTCGCTCATATACCTGATGGTGGACAGGCGAACTCGATCCGGTGAATGGTACATTGAAATAGGATTAGTAAGCGCACCTGCTACCACTAAGCCACGGCCACAGGGCTGCTTTATCTATAGTGAAAACCTAAGAGACATCCCCTATAACAATGATTTGTGTGAGTGTCGCCTCACATCAGGTGACAGCCCCTCTTAATACAATCCACACGTACATATATGAAAAGGATACAATCAAGTCCATCATCCAGAAAACTTTTCGGCAAGCTCTGTTTCTTTTTCATCCTCATTTGTTTTTCAATTTGTTTCATTATTCTCTCATCTTGCTTGTTTGCCTGTAGCAGCCTCAATTTGTTAACATCCTCCTTCTGAAATACAATAAATTTGTTCATTTATGATTTACTTATGACATAAGAAACAAACCAAGTGTTAAACAGAAACCTGTAAAACAAGCATTTGTGAAGGACGGACGGACAGATGGACGGACGGACACCGAGTAGCATTTCTTAGTCCCCCCCCCCTACTATAGTAGTGTTGGACAAAATCAAATTTTAATTATGGGTGTACTGGGTTGTGTCTATTTGTTTATTTATAATGATTTGTTCCTAACTCATACCAAATATCTTGTTCGTTATATATTTGTCAATACTTTATTTACCATGTAAATTGTCATTAAATTCTCTCAAGATGTCTGAAGGTTATCCGTACATATCAAGATTAAAATCTATTTAGAAATCAGGCCCAGAGTTTTTCTAGAACATGAGATGATTTATTGATTTTTATTACTCAACATCCCTATGCCAGTAAATATAATAAATAAAGGTGATGTACATTTATTTCTTCATTTGATTGGAGTTAAACATAATACTTAAAGTCATTTCACTCATATGATGGCAAGCAACCATTGACAGGACAGGTAACAAGCGAGACACGACAATCACAAGATTAAATACAAGGACAGCACATCATCGACTCTGAGAGCACCAGGGCAACATGCAGCACAATCTCAACCTCTTGAAATAAACTGAAACCTTTGTAGGTTATTTGCTTTGAAAACAAAGGCAGGGTGTCTTCGAATGTTCGTTAAATAGTTTGAGAGGAGAATCAGTTTAAATTCTATTTGACCAGGTGACAATTAAAAACATCTTTCGTCAAATTTTAAACTTGTTAGAATTTGCCAAATAACCAAGTACTGAATTTAGTTATACTATAGGGATTATAGTTTGGATTTAATTTAAAGGGTAAAGGTATGGGGATTAGGTTACTAGGGTATATCGTTTAATGACATGAACAGTATAATCAGTTACCCGCACTAACACAGCTTCAACATTTGACTTTTTCTCTTCTTTGATATATGCCTCAAATGCAGTATCATTAAATCGTGATTGTTTGTATGATTGTGGTTTGATGTCGTAATCAAGGGTATTTCACTTATATAATGAAGGATTGTTCCCTTCACAATGTTCCTTGCCAAAATATGATAGAAAACTGGGAGGAAATCTAAAAAAAGACCCCTGCAATTGCTGGAGCCACATCATGTGACTCACTCAAATACCTTATGATCGACTAAATCCTGTGAACAGTAAATCAAAGTAGAATTAGTAAGTTAAGCTAAATACTGGGGATACAATAATGCAGGAGGCCTCAAGAAGTAAATGTTTGGATGTGCGTAGTCTAAAAAAAGGAATAGAAATTAAGAAGAGATAGACAGTTATAGTATAGATTCGTTTCTGTTAACTTATTAATCACCTTCTGAACAGCTACCTCTTTGGTTTTCTCCACACTTAGCTCTGCGGCTTGCTTCCTTTCTTCACGTTTTTGCTTACGTTTTTCAACTGCAACCAAATCTTTGGCTTTCTGGTATTCATCCATATTTGGCACCTTTCAAAAAGACAATAAGAGCAGACCTGAATGGAAATTGTTTCCAACATAACCTTAAAATCGCTCATCTACAATGTTTTGAGTTAACCTGACATTTGCCATTGCTTTGCTGATGATAAAAGTACATTCATGAAAAATAAAGCGAATTTGCTTTATAATATAAACTTCATTGATGGTTGAATAGACAAAATTTGTCAAATTCCTATGAATAGGTCAATAGTCCTCCGAAAAAAGTCTGCATCAGCCTGGGAAGACCCCATTTCGTTCATTGGCCACAACAGCACAGGCCTATAAGATGGAAGTTAAACGGTAGTTTTAATTTTGGTTAATTGATTGGTGTGTCCTATGGTGCTTATTTCACTTATTTATGATGTCAGACAAATGGGTGAAGGAAACAACACTTCTTCCTGTTGCCTATTCGTTCCAAGCACATCAAAAATCACCCTCGCAACCACACATTCCAATTTAGAACAACTTGAATCTTCTCTATTTATGAACCTTGTTAAAGGTCATTAATATAAGCTTACTGTACATTATTTCACTCATGGGTTGAAGAGCTGGAACCGGCTTTTCTCGAACAGAAAGGCCCTTTTTAAAAAAAAACTTTTCAAGTCCCACATTATGCAAGCACTTTCATCATTTTCATAAGTGTCAAAGTCTCATCTCTCGCGTGTCAAACATTTCTGGTTTTAGTTTGCGTTTATATTTGTTGTTATTTTTCTATTTTGAGGAAGAAGTGATTATGCTGACGCTGTTTTCGGATCTTATCTTATTTTTATAGAGATTAAAGACCTATAAAGTCAATGGGTAGACCTTACGAGAATGGATAAAAGTGGGCAGATACAAGTGTCTGTGGGCTAAAGCGAAGGGTTATACCCAGTCCCTCAGTTTTGAAAATCGTTCAGGTGCTAAAAATCACTCGCCTTAAATTTCCGAGAGGGGTGATTTGCACCTGCCACCATTTTTTTTTTTCAAACTTGACTACAGATAAATAACGTTTTGATTTGGGAAAGGGATTAGTGATAAATATATATATTCACTCCCTGGAGGCCTGTGGAATGTAAATACCACCTACATGTATATACTGTGCTAGTGTTGACAGAATGTGTTATCAAAATAATTCAAGCCTATGCTGCATTGGACAGATGTTTCTTTATATCAACAAAGGCCCACAGATTCCTGCAATTAATTTATTAAAGCCCAGTCGAACAATCCAACCGATTCTATTTTAAACACAACGTCTGCCATGGCTTACATGTTTTCTCTGGTGGTAAGCAAAATTTTTCACTTTCTTCAATTTTCTTTCTTCCCTTCTTCTCAACTTCCGATTTTTGTTTCGAGCAGCATCGCGTCCCTTCGCACCACTTCGTTTCGCCGGTGGTCCCCGCTCTGCCTTGGCCGGCTGAGTCGGCTTCTCGTTTCCTTCACCAGTTGAGGCATCTTCCACAAATTGCTCAACAATAGTTCGAAATCGTTTAAGATTTTCCGGATCTCTTTTGGACTTAGATTGGTGTTTTCTTTTCCCCATCATATTTCTTGAGTCAACATAGTCAGTGACACATAAAAACCGAATAAGTATTACGTATAATCTGCTTACACAAATTGTATGTCACACTAGCTATGGCCCAAAACAATCACACGTGTGTTGTTGTTGTTAGCAAGGGAAGCCACTCTAAAACGTAATTAGAAGAGTTGTCTCCCATGCAATACATAGTACTGAATTAGCTTCCTTAGTGCCTTTTTTCTCGTCAAGTCTGAGTATGTTCTTGTTTTAAGTTTTCATTTATTCCATGCTAGCAGAGGTTTAATAGCCGCATTGATAAATAAGCAACTTCTTAATTACCTATCTTTGGTTAGTCCTAGGGGCTCAAGACTATAGTTATGAGTAATGCTCTGATGTGCAAAAACTAACGTTGTTTTCGCCTTCAGGCATTATCAAAAACAAAACGTTATGGCAAATATGACTAATCTTTTGTGAGCAAAAGTAACAGGCATGGCACGTAGGCCTACACTCAAACGGTTTTCAAGGAAAAATGTATCCTACATTCAGAACATTTATTGAAAGTTGGTCATGATTTCGTTTTAATTCATATAGTCACTACACTGACACTTTCGTACAGATTGTTTCATACAGATCATATTATTTATAATATAGTAAATATAGAACCTTAGATAAAATAACATAATTACGATCTCTTAGTTTTCCCCACAGACACTTGTATCTAGCTAGTAAACATCCGCTGCAGTGGCCGGCTTTGTCGCAAAAATGGGAAGCGAGCTTTCGCAGCAACTCCCACAATCGACATAAACAACAAATCAACCGAAATAAAACTCACCTGGAATCTTTAACATATCCGCCGGCTTACTGGCAGGTGTCATTTTGTAAAACTAAACATAGATGCCCTTGCTGACATCGAAAGTTTGTGATGTGGGCATTCCGAAGCTTCGTGGCCCCTGACCATTTTTTAATTTAGAAATTAACCAGCGCGCTTGCGCAGCTCTTAAGACTTCCGTTCTATAAGACAGGCCTTGGCAGCACTGGACTCCCCTTATTTGGATCACGCGACCTTTAACCCAAGGCAATCGCCAGGCCGTGGAAGATTCTATAATTACTACGTTTTTATACCTACACAAGTAGTGCAACTCCGAAGAATGAAAGACTCATTTTGACTGAATATTTCGGCTTTATTTTGCCATTGTCAGCAGTGAACATAATAGTGGCATGTACAAGAATGTATAGGAATTATAAAAGAATCCAGACAATTAAATAAAACAAACATACATACATTGCAAAATTATAAAATATTAGAAGAAATGGTCATACTGTTGTTACTTGCTAGAACACTCGGGTATTAATAAAAAAAATTAAAAAAATTATTTAAAAAAAATTTGACAGGTTCCTAGACAAACATATTAGGGAGTTATCTAAACAAGACTAAGTCATTACTGGCTTTAAGTCCATGGTTTAATCTGGGCTTTAATCTGCGTATGGAGAGAGCTTTTTGAACAAAAGAACTGACCAGCGTCTTGCTGTGTCAATAACACTGGTATTGGCAAGGATTACATCAGACAGTTCAATGGGGAGCTTATCATTTAACATATCAGGCAGATTTAGCAGGTCATGAATGTGTTGAAAATCATTACAGGTCCTAACATGGTTGTATATTTCAGAATTAGAGTTCGGTTTAGAATGTTCTTTAATGGTGTTATTAAATTTCTGTCAGTTTTCCAATATAATCAGACACAAAAATTATTCAATATAATCTGAGTAACAACCTGGGCATGAGAATTTGTAAACGACAGAACTTCTGTATTCTATAGGGGTCTGATCCTTAGTATTTGTGAAAAATCCGACTTTTGTGGTCTGCCAATTTGTTCTGAATATTGCTGGCTTAATAATCAATCCTTTCTTACATGTTCTACACAACCAAAATTTCTCCATGTTTGCCAAGATATGGTAAAGTCAACCATATTACTGGGGTATCCGAACGATCCTCAGGTTTATTATGGGGGTCGAATTCAGGAGTGAATCTCTTGATTATTTTATTTCAATTTGAACAGCCGTTCCAGGAAAGAATTGTCTAATTTTGTTTATCTCAGAACTTAGGGGGTTGGAGTCAGAACAAATTTTATGATCACGTGATACTAGGGATCTAACCCAAGCTACTTTCCTATACCATGGTTCAAAACTACCAATGTGGGTGAACAATGTGTGTTGGCCTTTCTGTAAACAGTTGTCGTGTTATAATTTAAGTCGATTAAAATATCCAGAAAATGAACAGTGTCATTAAATTCTTCCCTAGTAAATTTGAGCTGTGGGTTAAAGAACTTTTGTTGGATGATAATAAACTAAATAAAGTGTTCAAGTTTCGCTAGCACTAGTGTGTCATCCATAAACCGTACATGAAACTGAATTATTCCGTCTGCAACAAGTCTATCAATAATTGCTTTGTCTGACTCAGTCACTATAATATTAGCCTATACTGGACCTAGGGATGAGCCCATAGATACGTCGTAAACCTGTTGGTAGAGTTGGCCATGATACATAAATGGGGTCTTAACACCAGTGCCTTAAATAGGGTTTTTAAGGTCGATTTCTTCAACGTAGTAATAATGACTTTCTAGATTCTATCTAGTTTAATGTTCACTGTTTTCATGAGGAGCACATTGATAAATTGATGGACAGCTTGAAGTGTATCTTGAAGCGTATACTCATTTTGTGTCAGTGGTTGGAGAAGTTTAGCTAGGTACTGCCCAACACGATAGTAAGCAGATCTGGTTGTTTCGACAACTGGAGGGAGAGGCGATATGTTGTCGAAGTCTATGTATCTTTGGTAGTCCATGGGCACGGACAGGCATTGCAGAGGAAGGTCGCATATCAGTGTATTCATCTTGTGATATTTTAGCTCGATTTTTAAGAGAACGGAGGTGATTTTGGAGTGCAAAGCTGGGTAATCAGGGTGTCGTGTGATAGTTTTAGGAAGTGTGAGAAGCACCGAGAGAATCATAACAATCGGTCCGTTTAATTAGTACATCTCCACGGTGGGATAGTGTTAGACATCATTTAAGATAGGCTTTGTGTTGTGCCATGCCTCAGAGAGCACTTGAGCCTGTACTCTAAAGCTACCTGAGTATCCCTTACAGATCATTCTTCAGGCAAATTGCAGCCGATCAATTTCCTTTGTAAAACTTTTAATTTGAAATTTTTCATTAAAAAATTTTCAGTTCTGAGAAACGGTGTTCACATGTTTAAAAATTATCTACATGTTCTTACCTTTAAGAAATACCGTGGTAGCTTTTTATTAGAATTGCACAAATCATAAAATTATATAATAATACTCCAGCAAAACATTTGATTTGTCCAGTAGGCATTTACCAACAGATAATAATTACATAAGAACCATGTTATCTAACAGTATAACAGCCACACAAACACATCCATACAAATTGAAGTGTTTTGTAAGCAAATGTGTTTCCCTAACTGCTTAGAAATTAAATAGACAAAGGACTATGCTTGAAACAGACTGGACTTAGCTGGACGGCAGTGCAATCGTTTGACTAAAAAATAAAAGAAGCATATACATTAAGAGTGTAGATTATTGACCTCCTCTGCCAGGAAGGTTTTTGTGGTATTACCATTACAGAAGCGGTGTAAATAGATACAATCTTTATTGAAACCCAAATCTAGACTTATAGATTTAGATAATACATACTTTTGAAGACTAGTCCCATTACTATTAACATACCACTCAGAGCGGCCAAAGATAAACAAGCAGAACAAGCCACATACAAATAAACACTCTTAGCTGTCAGAGGGCAATAGGAATGTGTTGTCTGCCATCTGAGAGTTTTGTTCTTGAACAGTTCTGATGCTGACACTGTAGTCTCCATTTACTATTGACTTAGGAAGAAAAAGCCCTCGGCTATACAGTTAACACAGAAAATGATTTTGTTGGACACAACTTAAATTTCATGAACTTTTATAATTTGGTATCAGTTACTACCCACGAAGGCGAAAATGTGAATACCATGAAGTTCTAAGAAAAGTCTAATAAGCAATGTACCCAACAGACAGAATTAGTATGCAAATCAATATTGGTGTTTATATTTCCTACTCATCTTAAATTGCCCCCCACTAATGATGCCTCACCAGTCACCTTCTGTAACACCCGTGTATACTTGAGATTGTCGAATCTAAGGAGGATGAATATTCCAGCACACCTATCACTCAACCACTGCAGAGGCACAGACAACACAATATGTCATAAATTAACCTTATATCAGCGACCTATAGGATTGCAATATTCAACAGGTATATGCACCGAAGAAAAATAATAACAAGAACCACTCACTACCAGACAGACAGACTGACTGAAAACCAATAGATTAATAAATAACCTCAATAATTCCATTGCTTCTAAAGTATAATATAGTGTTATCAATAAAATGTACTGAAATATAATATAAAGTTAATAAGCAATAAAGTTTTAAGCTTACCATCTTATTGTCCACCACTACTATAGTAAGGGGGGGGGGACTTAGAAATGCTCCTCTGTGTCCGTCCGTCCGTCCGTCCGTCACAAATGCTTGTGAACACGCTAGCTTGAAAACAAATTCACCGATTAACCTCAAACTTGGTATTTAGCTTCCTCCTGTTAAGACGACGGATGGTATTGCAAATCACCAAATTCCGTTAAACGAAATTGCCATTATTACATAATTTTAGCATATTCATGTCTGTATGTGTTGTGAACACGATAAGTAGAGAATAAATTCACGG
>JAVFBX010163461.1:0-15111 GCA_034783855.1 Mopalia kennerleyi
TATTAAGTAGGCTACGACGTTAAATCCCAAGCGAACAAACAAACACATGTATGTAGCTAGATCGGACTTAACAGGCATACAATGATGCGGGTCAAGACCCTTGAAGAGCCAACAACAGTTCGATCGACCAGCGATAATACTACTGCCGTCCCCAACAGCTTGTCTGTGCGGTCAACTTGACCTAACAGTCATTTGAAGGTTGACGGTCAGTCATATAATCGTTGTATCAGGACATCTATTTCCCCATCACTCCACATAAATTTACAACATACGTTCTTTTGTCTAACTACCACAGCTTTATTATTTCCAAATGTTTAGATCGAGCCTAGAAAGTTCTGTGTCATAGAACATAATTATATCTAGGTCATAACTCAAACAATAATGAAGTCATAAATATGAATGAGATGTGTATAGCACTCTTTTCCTATATATGGTAAAAGGGGGCGTGGCTTATATCATGAGACTGAGCGTAAACATTTTAGTAAATTAACATGGTTTATTATTTTTTTGCGACATCTGCCCGTCATATTTTACCTAATGTTAAAACTGCACTATACGTATGTGCTAAATAAATCGATGCTAATGTATTTAACTTGGCAAGAGCTCCAACCAGCTCATCGTACACAACGGGTGTAGAGTATTGACGTCATTGTGATAAGCCATTTTGGGAGACCACGTGACCCGTCTATTCAGGCACAATGAGGTAATGTTTCTATTTTTAGACCATTACACTATAACTGGTGTGTGACTCATGCCGTATATTAAACCTCGCTAGAGGTATTTTCCCTCCATAAGTAACACCGCTCTGAGTCATCACAGCTAAGATTTCGAGGATCTCCGGAACTGAGTGTCTTTCGTGACCGCATCTGAACACCATATTCCTAACATTTCAAACATATAACGGTTAGACCTCGGCCTTACACAGAGAACACGATGTACGACAGATCTCGTCCAGAAAATACTATGCCCACTACAACAAGAACAAGTTCTACTCGATACGTAGCAGATATTCTCTCCTCGATGGCGAATGGGGAACCGGCAGCACCCACGGTAAGTCTTTTTCTTGCATTTTTAAAATTATAGAAATTTCTGAAAGGTTTTATATACGAGTTAGATAAAGTAAATTTGAGCCTGTTTTGAAGTGTGGTGAGGCTACGATATATATAACTCACAGTGGTCAAACAAAGGCTCCGGACGAGTAGGCATAGAGCGTATTAGTTATACCGAGGCTCACAAGGGGTGGAACGACATGTTATCAATCTGTGGTCAGTCGCCAAAATAACCTATGGCTTTAGGCTATCAAAAACGATCAAAGTATCCTATTTTGACTTTTTCTGACACTTGCTGTTATAAATATTTGGTAGTCCATTGCGTAAAATATCAAATATATTATGACCACACGTCATTGATTTTTGGCGATATCCTTCCCTCTACACCCCCAACGTCATTAATTTCATCCGCACTTAAACTGCTTTCCCCGAGAAACTCATTTTGTCCTCGGAAATTCGTCCGTCTTATCGGCTTAATCAACTGTTAACTGCGTTAAGAAAAATCATCCCAGCAACTTTATAACGGCGAGGATATAGGCCCATTAAATTGATTTTGTCCTGTCAGTATAGCATGACATAGTGATACTGAACTTGAAATGGAACAAATAGCTCTCCTCGTGTGTTGAGATCGTTATTTGGGCCTGTAGTTTAAAATCGAGCTGTGGAATTTCAAACAAAATATCTCCGTGTCAGGCTTTCTATATTCGCCACACCACTGTTTCTTTTTTGTTCATTCAACAATCATTGAGGCCTGGTTGTGTTTGGAGCTCAATTATTTATTGTTGCTTGCTACGTGCCCAAGTCCCTCACTTCAGGCAGTCCAATGCTTAACCACGGCAACGTGACCCTAGCCTAACGATCGGGCCTGGACATAAAAACCTCAGGAGGCAGACACCCAATTTTTCTGCATCAAGAAAACCTCCCCTTCACCGCCTATGTTATTTCCCTATCCAAACTGCCGAAACCAGCCTCCCCCTTCCCCCCTGAATAGTTGACTCTTCATCCTCGAATATTTGCACCCCCTCCCCCTCTCTCTCTCTTAACTCCACTATGCAACTGCCAATAAATTTCATGTGACAAGTCTCCTTCTAACGACGCACAATTCTCCTAGTCCAATGAATTCTTGTACATTTAGCCCATTAAAGCTGGCAGCCAGTCGCTGGAGCGGAAAGGCCAGCTGTGTAACGAATAACCGACTCGGGACCTCGTTACATTTAGTATGAGTAAGAGATGATTTGGTGTTAGAAAGCAGTTGACAGCTCATTCCTGAAGTCTGCAGAACTTTCGCTTTCTTTCTCTGCTCAGTTTGAATCTGGAACGTTTTGAAAAACAAGTGGACAGATTATAGATAGAAGTGCCCCACGCTTTGACTTACCCAGCATTTTCTTATTATACCACAGTAACAGTGTTTAAGCCGTTAGATATTCTTAGTCGTCTTAATTGCCATAGAAGGGTCCTTACAGCATCACCATGTTGCAATACCATATGCCGGACTATATGAACATGCATTATTTTCACCCACAGTATACGTTACCTGCTTATGTGAGTGGTGTGTCGACTGGAACCACCCCGACGCTTACCCCCACCACACTGGCGAACATCGAGCAAACCTTCATTGAGCTGCAGTCCGTGCCTGTAAGCACCAGCGGACAGGATCCGATGAACCAAAGTGGATTCGTGCCCCCGATTGTGGACCCCATCTCCGGGTCGGACCAGACCCCGGGAGGCACACCAGATCATTATGACTACAGTGACAGTGACAGTGAATGGATGGCCCCAGCCCACAAGACCTCCCGTAGCGACTCGGGCAAGGCCATGAGCACCTCCTCGTCCTACAGTAGTGGAAGAGGTAGAAAGTCTGCTCGCCATTTAATGGATGATGATTATGAATTCTCTAGTAATGTAAGTATACAATTATATGTCCTCGAGAAAGGAATCGCATTAATAAAAAATGTTTTAAAAATTCCATCTGTATCGAAATGAATGTTACTGAATTCCTTATATTTTATATCTCTCTTGCCGTAACAAAATTTTACTGATGACATTTCGTTTCCGTATTCGGTAAATGGTAATGCCTATATGTGCAATCTGCTGTAACTTAGATCCAGGCCGAATTCCACCAAGCAATTTTAAAGTCAAAATATTGTAAGAACCTAATATTTCTCGGTCTTGAATTTGTACATGTAATGTTGGAAATTATTATAATAATGTAAGTATGGTATAAGAACATGCATAGGCCTAACTTTGAAAGTAAATCAAGACAGGTGTTGAAGGTTTCAAATAATCATTTTCACTTGTCAAGTTATGTTTTGTGGAAGTCCATTAAAAACTAACAGACTTTTTGGAGATTACTGGAGTTAGTCATAGGTGTTAGGGTCGGATTTCAGATAACGGGTTGATTGTCCAACCAAGACGATTCATATAGGCCTTCACAAGTCAGTCTATTGTAAAATTGATATGAGTTTACAACGAAAGCAAAATGTCATGAAACCAAACTATTATGGTGTATCGAAATAGACACAAAAGGGCATACCTGGCTTTTGTAAAAAAAATTACGTCATCTTGGTATTACAGACTTTTCACGGCACGATCTCCCCCTTTGTTGATCCAAGCTCCACATAGCTAGCTTCAATAGATAACACTCGTTTTACACAATTGTGACTCTTGTGTTTAAACGTAGGAATAGCCCGAGGTTATATTTGACAGCTTGAGGTATATTATAGTAAGAGAGTGTCTAAGTATCGTAAACGGAAAATCCCATCATATGAAGGTGGGAGATAACACTTTGGAGTTCCTGGTATACCCCGGTTGGCGGAACACCGTCACCTAAAACTCGTGGGCAGGAGATGATTTAAATAGCTGGACGCCTGAGAGAACTAGTCATTGTTGTCAGGGGATAGTTAGCGGATGGGAGACATATCCTTATGTATATATCTTAAGCATATAGTGTAAATGTAGAGTTAGGTATAGGTAATAAGTTTATATCGTTGATGAGTGGTTTTGTTCCGTGTAATTGAGGAGAGTATTGTTGGACCCTACAGGCATTGTTTAGTTCATTACCACGTAATCAGTGACTGGCTTTATTGAGGGATTTCACTTTGATCAAAGTCGTTTAAGTGTAATAATTTAAGTGTAACAAGGAAACATTAGTGTGCTGTGACTTAATCGTATAATGGGAGAACCGATGAATTATTCGACGAACTGGTCACACGGAGGGAATGCGGGATCAATGTACATGGAGCCACAGGACTTGAGTTACCGGACAGATGACGAGCAAGGCTTTCCGTATCACCAGGGACAGTCGACTCACTCCACTGCTCCCCCATTCTACATGCCTTATTCTTACCCGCCTATCAGACTCAACCATTCCAGACGTGTAGGTTTAAGTTTTGATTAACAACTTCATCAGTTCACATTGTGTGGTTTTGCTGGGTCACGTGTTTTTTTTCTTCTGTAACAGTGGGAGTGAGATTGATTGTTAATGTGTCGGATATTTAGCTGGTTAAAAGTGACGGTCGTACATTGTGTGTTCGATAGGCATATTTATGACCACTACGGACTTGGATGTTTTTAGGTCGAAAAGGTTGTCTCGAATGTACTTAACTAAAATATACAAGAAACTGTAATCGAGATTTAGCGATGCAGAACTCATTCACTCAATGCTTAATTTTATCCGATGTTATGACAATATAAATTAAACGGTTTTATTCTGTCCACAGGTTTCGCCAGAAGAAGCCGAAAGAAGGAGAGTAAGGCGGGAGAGAAACAAAGTAGCCGCTGCTAAGTGTAGACAACGCCGCGTTGACCATACCAACCGACTTATCAACGTAAGCTAATGGTTTATTCAAAACATATGTATTCCTCCGCCGTGATTAAGACTGTAGTTGTTTGGCTTAAAATGTGCATTCTATAAAGTAGTTATCTACTCAAAACCTGACAGAAATTAGGATTCCAGTGATATGATAGGAATAACTAAATGTGTTAATGTTGCTTTGACTTTATTGGTGACTTGAAGTAATATAAAACTTTTGAATATTGCCTTTTGGAATTTATACGTTGTGACTAAGTCAAGTGTATTGTGAAATTATTGTAAGGGTTAACACTATTTAATGGCTCTCAAATGCATGCTCCTTTTATGTAGAGTAATCTGCAAATTTACTCTTTATAGACACTCTATATATAAAGAGTAAATTTAAAGTTTACCCTAAGACTACCAAGCTATATGGGTTACTTTTGTGGAAATGTTTAGATTCTGCGCCTCACCAAAATATAAAATGAGAAATATTCATTAAACATATAAGGATTTATTGTATAAAGGGAGAAAAATAAAACACGAACATAGACCTACACATTTTTACTAATGTCAAATGTTTTCCTATTTTAGGAAAAGGAACAACTAGAAGACGAACAATCTGTTCTGGAAAACGAAATTCAGACCTTGCAACAAGAGAAAGATCGGTTGGAGTTTATACTTGAAGCCCACCAACCACTTTGTAAAGCGGAAGCACTTCTTGGAAAAAGCCGAATGAAAAGCGAGTACCAGTCCTCCGATTACCAGTCATCGTGTGTTACCGACAGAAACCGTGGGACAAATATGCCAGCAATAAAACAGGAAATTCCTGACTATTTGGATGATTATACGTCAGATTGTACCATGAAGATGGATCACCATTCTCGCCCAAGCACCCTTCCACTGCAATCAAAATCTATTGTCTCCCGATCATCTCTCGTCTCTTCCACCGGTATTCCTATCACCACACCTACCAGTGGCTTCTTTGCCTTCTCAACCTTAGAGATGGATAGTCCCAGCGGATTGACGCCGCTAGGGGGGCCCTCGTGCGCTAGTCAAATCCACAAGTCTTCGATGGATACTAGTCCAGACGGCGTATCATCGCCTAGCCTCATTTCATTGTGAACTTACTGAAAACTATTTCCATATTTAAAGACGTCGATCCTCCAAACAAGCCATATATTTGGGCTGCTGAACATTTCTTCCTGGTGGATGGACGAAAAACAATTGAAATATTTATTTGACTACATGAACACGTCTCTAGTATTTTTTTAAATTTTTTTATTGACTTCGCTTTTTCTGGTTTTAATTCACGCGCTGGTCACGTGCACATGGAAACAGAGTTTCTAAAAGCTTTTTGTTAAGAAAAATGGCTGTTAATATTCTAATTTGTTGATATTTCTTTTCTTTGTTTGACTTAGCACATCCTTGTGTCTCCTTTATCTGGCTTATTTACACATATCTTTTTGAGTTCGTGAGAAACTTGAATTGTACGATCTCTAGAGATTGGGTTGACAGAGATCTAAAACGTGTTACTGCCAACAGACGCTTTTTGATTTGTGACTTGTGGCAAGAAATCTTAGTTTGTACGTTAGAGAATGCCCGTATAGGCTTATTAGGGGCATGACAACCGGGTGTTATCGTCGCACCCGTGTTGTATCGCTATTTAGCATTGTTGTATTTCTCCTCAGCCGTGCTGTATCTACCTAGCCATGCCACATATGTAAAGTAAAATTCTAAATCGTAATTTTTCAAACCAACAAAAGCAAGTGTTTTTTAAGACTTATCTATATATATACATGGCTCTTCAGACTGTCGAGATGTTTGGTCTTCCCGTGTGAAGCCATAGGATCGATCGGCAGAACGTTGATAGAGAGATTGTTTCATTGTAAGAGGTGCAATTGTGTTTAGAAAACACACAATGTAAACGGCGGAGGAATAAATCAACTGGACAGAAACATACATTTGTATTAAGCCCATAGGCATGTTACACTTTTTATACAAAAAGTGCTTTACAGAATGTATTCTATGTATTTTACACTGATGCAATTTGGTGCCGGATTCTTTCGGTGGTAGGTTCGAGTACAGTTGAGGCCTAGTGCTATAAAAAAAAAGATACACACTGTTATCGGTGCTTACGGAGAAATTTTAAAACTCGAAAATGAACAATGTTATACCTCATCAATTTTATACTTGCTTTATAATGTCATACCTATACATAGTAATCACTACTATGCAATATCTCCCGCCCTGGTTCTAGTAAAATTATGCATATATACATTGAATCAGAATTTTTTTCTGTGCCCAGGAAATTGTGCCTGTATTTTTTTAATGATTACATGAATATTTTTTCTACCAGTTTTGGTCGCTGGGTTAATGTGTCATGCTGTAAGGAAATGCCTATACGAAATGTGTGTCATTTAAATACATTGAACTGAATTGATAAATATTTACAAGTTTGTATGTCGTATACATATTCAAAATGCCAGGTGCTATCCAAGTTTATTGTATTGATAAGTCTTCCTTTTTAGCAATATACATATGCTGATGTCAGTAAACACGTCACGCAATATACAGTGCCTGGAAGACATTAGTCCAAACAAATTTTCCATTTACCTAAGTGTTATGTGGGAATGTTACGTGTCTTGGCGGCCAAAAAAGTGCATTCCTATGTGGTTAAACGATTTGTACATAGTTGAAACTGGCGTGCATGTCTGTCTACAAACAGCACGTGATCGGTTCATTGTATCATAAATTGTGTTTATTGTACTCGATGTGCTGTGCCATGTTTCGTCATCTTGTAAAGTGCTATATTGTACATTTTTATGTGTCTTCGACATCTAGTTGTTTTTTCCAATTAAATAAAATTGAATAACAAAATATTGATTTAAGCTTATTGGTTTTGTTTTTGATTAATTGATTGGTTTAATTGGCTAATCGAATGATTGGTTGGTGGGTGGGTCGGTGGGTGTGTTGACTAGTTGGTTTGTCTCGTTGAGGGAATCTATCACAAAACCATTATGTACTGTTTTGCTTAATAGATATGTTGACAGTTTTTAATTATTATACTTTTTTAAACTTGAGACGCAAATCGCGTTATATATTTCAAAACGAGGTTTGAGAACTTACAATCTGCGCTCAAAAGAAGTAATATTGCTGCAAGTCGCCATATAACATGGCATCATACGACAACGTAATCGGTCTCGGGGGAATTCTCGCGTGAGTTCATGGCGAGCTGATCTTTTATTGTGCTAACCTGCAAACGATTGCTGTTTATAAATTGAGCTGATTATATGAGCAGTTTAATAAAGATCAGTCGATGCATTTTACTCTTTAATCTCAACCTTTCCAAACGAAATTCCCAAGACAAAGATCTTTCAGATCTACATAAGTGTTAAATTGTTATAGGTCCAAGGTTTTACTAGGAGTAGTTTTAGTATTAACCCTAAAACAGGGCTAAAGATTCACGCTTTAAAACTTCGGCAAAAACGTACATTACAAATTATTGAAGAATTCATCACACCGAATCGAACACAATTTTGAGAAGAATCGAAAAAAAGAACCACGATATTTCAAGAACCCGCGCCACATGCTGCCACAAAATCCATGTAATTATAATTTTTAGACCAGAACATGAATTTACAACGAATATGTCGTTACGAACCACTGCACACGACCATTTTAGAAAGTTTTAACTGCAGAAACCCTCCACAGGCTACTGATGAAGAAATAATAACGCTAGGCCTTGAATAAACCACAAAATCAGACTCTACACAAAAAACCTTTTACGGTTACATTGCGTGGGATATACCACTAAGCAATCCCTCAAGCAACAACAGCACGAGTTATTGGAGAAACCACCACAAAGATATTGAAACCACTAGACCATGTCGCGAATACATCGCCACTCAAGGTCGTAAAGATCTTATAGTACCATCCCTTTAGCTTTATGAAGAAACCACCACAAATATATGGAAACTACAAGACTATGTATGTTGTGGAGATATCGCCACTCAAGGTCTTAAAGATCTGGTAGTACCATCCCTTTAGCTTTATGAAGAAACCACCACAAGTATATGGAAACTACAAGACTATGTATGTTGTGGAGATATCGCCACTCAAGGTCTTAAAGACCTGGTAGTACCGTGGCCTTTGTTGATTTGATTGGGATTTAAAGCTCATTTGACTTGTATGACGCCTTCCCTTCCAATATGGGGTCCAAGTCAGGAACATCTCGAGACATAATAAAAAATATATCGCAAAATAGATCAGGGGTAAACTTTCACAAAATGGCGTACGATAAAAAAAACATCGTACGACAAAAAAAACATCGTACGACAAAACTCTATGATAAGAAATTTTATTGTTGTACAAGATTTTGATAAAGTCGCACCTTTTTTGTGTTGCCTCTTAGCTCCGGAAGCGCGATGACAACTCCCCACCAACAACTCAGGGCGTAATTATAGCGTGTCAGTCTACGGATCCTCCTTGGATGTCCCATTGTTAGGTTCGAGTCCTTTTGTCAATCGCATCAGGTATACTTGGGATGTGGCTCCAGCAATTGCGAGGGTTGTTTTAACGATGTTTCCACCAATTTTAAATAAGACAGAATCAGAAGTGGATAATCTGATGATACGTTTAATACCTTTGTGTACAACATTCAACCTCAACAAACCCTAACGCCCGCGATAGCATCAGGGTGTTTCACATACGGCCATACTACCACACAACATAAAAATACAGTTATACCACTCATAGAGGCCTATAGATATAGTCATATCACAATAAACTAACTTATAAGTACAGTCAAAAGATACGGTAATACGGCCACCAGCGATAATTCTTGTAGATTCGGCTTTACCACGTATGTTCTTCAAGGTCTAAAAGATACCGTTATTCCACCACATACGGTCCTGAAGGCCTAAAAGATATCGTTTTGGTACCACATATGGTCTTGAAGGTCCAAAAGATACCGTTATCGTACCACATATGGTCTTCAAGGTCTCAAAAATGCCATTATGCCACCACATACGGTCTTGAAGGTTAATAAAAAGCCGTTTTACCACCATATATGGTCTTGAAGGTCTAAAAGATATGGCAAGGTACTGAAGCTAAGGTGGTACCACAACACAAAGTCCTGTTGACACGATCATATCACCAAAAAAGGTTTTATAGAACGGTCCTATCAGCACATGCGGACTTGAAGATACGGCCATACCACTGCACAATGTTTTGAAGGCACCATTATACCACTAAACAATGTCCATTCTCAACACAACGTCGAAAACAATAATCAAATACCGTCTTCCATCTCTTCTTCGGTTAGACTTGGTGTCGCATTCTATCGATACCTGGCCTCAGTCGACTGTGTGATAGTAACTTAGTAAGTCACCCATACTTAATGGAGAAGGTTCGAATTTAAATTTATTTCTAAATTTATAAAATATATATTTTGGTCGTTCTGCCATGAACCTTTGTAACTCATGACAAAGACCCGATCTCGAATCCTGGTGGAGGCAAGCACATTCTGTATCTACAATAGAAATATATTTTCCCTCTGGCCAATATTTATAAACTCTTTGTTGTGAGTTTTACAAGAGTTTTATCCGTTTCATGATAGCAAATTTGTTATTCAGCTAATTGCACTTATACATATTTAACGAAACACGATCTCTCAACCATGAAATGGATTTTACTTCCCGGTTTTTGTCTAAATTTAGCACCCTAACGGTAATTACTCACACTTGATTCACAAAGACAACCTTATTGTTCTTTCAAAAAGTTCGTGATTACTCTCATAATAGTGTATATCACTTATGTTATATGATATTATAAGTGATTAAAGGAAGCTGATAACACATGCAGTGTGGACTGCATGAGTCGTCACGTGTCATTTTTAGATAGTTTCAAATACATGCAACCTGACTAAACCTAAACCTTGTCATCAACGGTATTTCACTTATATGATGGCGGATTTTTCACTTCCTACTCTACCTAACCAAAAAATATAGTGGAAAACCCGGTGGAAACCTCGTAAAAACAACCCTGCAACTGTCGGGCCCACATCGTGTGACTCCCCCATATACCTGAGATATACTCAGGAACTCGAACCTGTGAGTGCATGGACCATGGAAAGAGGATCGGTAGGCCAACACGCTTACCACTGAACCACGGCTGCGGGTGTTTTTTAAAGGGGTACTATAGTTTCTTTCGAGCAGTTTCCTTCTCCATTATATGTGGTCCTAGTAAAGTATATCAGGAGCCTTCCAGGGTCCCTTGCTTCCGGTACTTGGGTATCAGGAGCCATCCAGTGTCCCTTGTTCCCAGTACGCAGGGTCCTTTGCTTCCAGTGTTCGGGTAGTAGGAGCCATCCAGTGCCCCTTGCTCCCAGTACGCGGATAGCATGAGCTTTCCAGGGTCCTTTGCTTCCAGTGCTCGGGTAGTAGGAGCCCTCCAGTGTCCCTTGCTTCCAGTGCTCGGGTGTCAGAAGCCTTCCAGGGTCACTTGCTTTCAGTGCTCGATTATAAGGGGCTACGGCGATTGAACGACCGAAACTGTACCAGTGCTCTGCGTTCGATTTAGGTGAGAAGCGATTACACTTGACTTCAGTGGCTTGATACAGGTTAATATCCCAATTTTATCAATTCTGTATCTTATGATGACGTAAAAGTGTCTATTTTGTGTAACTAAAATGGAATACTGGACCTTCTGCATAATTTTTCGTTCTACATTCACGGACAGAGAAAGTGAAATGCCAGGTTAGTAACAGATATATATGTTTCAACCGTATTTCCATTTTTTAGCGTTTGGACGGTTAAAATAAATTATAGGATCAACACGATTAATTGTCAATCGTGACCATCGCATCAGATCGTATTGGATCGTCCCAATGCGCGACATATCGCATCTAATCATGCCACTAAATCGTGGTGATCGGGATCAACCTTATACAAGCACCACGCTCTGATGAGATGCGCTACGATCTCCCACGATATGTGATGCTCTGCCATCATCAATGGTTGTGGGTTGTAGAGTGTTCACTCTGTAGAAGTTCAAGAAACATTGACATCCACAGTCAGTCTTCCTATACATATATATCGGTCGGGGTTCAATCCAAATCGTGATCACTGTCAATCCTCATCGTGAAAGACATCGCGACCACAATCGTATTCTATCGCAACGAAGCGCATCGGTTCGTGCTGAACGTATCGGGAAGTGTCTGAACGTATCTGCACGTACTCGATCGTTCCAAATCGGTGACTGGTCGTGATGATCGTGTCACATCGGCACTCAAATTGACAATCGTGGACTCTATCGGGACAATCCTATCGGAAAGTATATGATAGTATCTCAACCGGAGACCAAATCGTGACAGATCGTGTCACTTGAAATTGAACAATCGTGACAATATCGCATGTAAACGCACTCAATCGTACCAGAACGTATCACCTCGTATACGAACCTGATATTTCAGGAAACTTTTACGATAAGCTCCGAATGATCAACAGTTCGTAACGGATCGCACGACAGTGGGAACCTAGCATAAGGATCACTATGTTTGTCACAGAGGGAAACACTAATAACAATCTGTGGAATTCACTCGAAAAATATTGTTTTGTATTGCAACATTACCGTAACTTCAAATCTAGAATCACCACCTAACTTACCAAGGATTGTAATCCAGCAATATACCTATCAGCTCACATAATATGAATCGAACATTTCGAACACCATGTCTTTAATCACGTGTAGGCTACTCACATGACCTCGCCGTGTCACATTTCAACGACATATACTTAAAGTTATTTTACTCACATGACGGCGCGCACGCCCAATGGGGTGAAAGAAAACACCCACGCATCACTGGCAGCAACTGGCAAAGACAGGAGAGGACAAATTCAGGGCAATCATAGGAAGTAACACAAAGACGTCACAAACAGATCGGTTTTCTGTTCACCTTCAGCTCTGCATTAGGGCAATATGAAGCTCCTTCCAACCACCCGCTAGTCAAATTTGTCCTGGTAATTTTACTATTTCAGACATTGTGAGTGTACTTGCTTAAATACAATGGTGATCGAAAAGTCAATTCTCCATTCAAACCTTTGTGGCCGAAAACTTCTAGCTGGAGTTAAGAATCTTGGGAGTCTCGACGATGATTCTGGAGCGGTTACGGTTGATCAACACACCAATACGTTTCGAGAGAGATCCTGGATCGTTGTTACACTGTCTTTTCCGTAACAACATAGCACGTCTTCAAGGTTCACGTTCAAGTTAAAAATCTTAATTTTACATCGGCTGTAGAATACAATAAACATTAACCCTTTAGGTCCCAGATTAACCATATGGCTTCTTATGCCGTTTGAAAAGAGGGGAATAGAAAATTGTATGAGGGACGAAAATAGAAAGAACACACCCTGATATAATTAATATCTCTCTTGGAATAGTTTGAAAGAGTCAAAAGAATTTACAAATCTCCCCAAAATTTCATGCCATATGGCTATTTAAAATACATCGGTAACGAATGACCTCCGTGCTTTGAACGTGCCTGAGACTAAAGACATTGCATTATTTCCCTTGCACATTTTTTTTACCATGACGTAATGCTCTAAACTCTGCTCTCAATTAAGCAGCTTTGAAGAATTTTCACAAAATAGTCCGCCATGGCTATAATAAAATATATAATAAGAAATAATTATCTTTCCTTTATGGATGTTTGGTATTGCTTACTTTAAGTTAAGCGTGTTACCTAAAGACATACACGCTATCACCGGCAGAGGTGTAGAGTTTTGGTCAAACTTTGCGGCGCCCATCGATCTGATAAAACAAGTATTCAAACACAGTTTTCGCCTATCCGTCTATATTTCCGTTGAATAAACAGCAGGCATACATATGTTTGCCTAACAAAGTTAAACAAAAGCAATACGAGCGAGATGTGTTTCTCTCTCCTTTAATGGTTAATGACACCATCGACCATTGGAGTAAATCTACAAGAGTTACCTCCCGTCTTCAGGCCAGTGGTCGGACCACGGAGGGGCAAGAGGAGTCGTAGACCTTTCCGGCTTGACAAATGATACGCAATTATATTTTTGAAGGGTTATCAGTTTTCGCCTTTGTTGTATTAAAATTTTTGTTTAACCTGTCTACAAATGTTTGAATTGAACTCAAAATAAAAAAAATCATTAAAAAAAAACAAATCAAAAAACAAAGTGATGTTAATTTTTACTGCTTGAATAAAATATATGTGATCCTTTCAGCGTAATAACGCAACCGTGTCTTAGCACTTGAAACAGAATTTAAAATAAACTACATGAGCTAACATCACATGATAATACGTTTGCATAACAGCCGTGTGTTAAACTTTGTCTCAAATCGATATGCTGTGGTATATTTCATTCCAGTATTAGATTTATCAAACATAATTTGTATAGACTTCAATGAAAAAATTCGAGACCTTAACATAATTTCTAAATCAACGTTAATTGCTCAAGCAATACTAATTAGTATAACGTATATATCAAGTGCCTTATACAGAATTCAAAAAGAAACTTCTTGAACTAACATCATATGGAAATACGTTTATATACCTGCCCCGTGTTAAACTTTGTTCAAAATCTATATGCTGTGATGTATATTAAATTTTTAAAACACAATTTGTATAGACTTTGTAAAGAATTTCGAGTCCATAATAAACTGTCAAAATAATCGCTCAATGCTTAAGAAATACTAATTAGTATAGCGTTTCAAGCTTTACATTTTGAAGTAAATGTATATACTTGTATATTGTTTAAAAATGTAGACACAAAAAATACTCAAACTAAATAGTTACATACATGCACAATAAACATATATAGGTTTGTGCTCGCTTGTGAAAAGTTTGTAAAACTTCACTAAGGCTATACGCATTGAAGCCAGTGGTCGGCTCAAAATGAAGTCGGTTGGTGACTCATCCGGTACAGTATAGATCATAAAGTTTTCTACGAGCTAGGGCAAATATTCTACAACACCCATAGAAAAAAATACAAATTTGAGGCCGGCAAACTTTTTAAAGTATTGGTACATATTAATATTGGTCCATAAAAAGAAGTGACCGACTTTTTTTGTTGGCCTAAGTGTTAATTTCTGGTGTACAGTTTTTAGAAGTTTTACTCATAAATGACTCACTGGTATCACTGACCTATATTCTCATTCTATATTTATATCACCGGTTAAAATCACAGGAACGTCTTGTAGGGTTGGCGTAAAAAGGTAACGAGTAGAGGGTCTGACGTCATG
>JAVFBX010163560.1:0-26602 GCA_034783855.1 Mopalia kennerleyi
TTGTTACATGACTTACCTTAATAGCTGTCAACAGTGTAGCATCCTGTCAGATAGTTGTTACATGACTTACCTTAATAGCTATCTGCAGTGTAGCATCCTGTCGACATTTGTTGTTATATAACTTACCTCCACGGGGCTACATCAACTCTCAGATAGTTGTTATATAACTTACCTTAATAGCTGTCAACAGTGTAGCATCCTGTCGACATTTGTTCCCCACAACAACAATCTTAGTGGGCTGACCTTCTGAAAATATCAAGATTAATACATTAGAAATTCATCTACAATGTTCTCAGATTTCCCTTCCTTTCAACAAAAATTGTTGTTGGTAAAGAAAACAAATGTTTCAGAGGTTTGTGAGGCCTCAAAAAAAAAATAAGCACGATATCCTTAAATATTCCTTTAAATTACATTTTGGAACATCAAAGACAATGATTTTAATTTGAAGCATGACATATGAAGACTTTAATGGTATTAACAGGTGTTTTCTGGTGTCTCCACTCATCCTGCCCCACTAAACACAGATACAATACACACAAATCACTGACAGCAGTTTGGAAAAAATAAAGAAGGGCAATGGAAAGCATTGGCTGATGACTTATGTATGCATTAAGCCAGGGTCACAACCCACCGTGCATGTTTTTAGTCCATAAGTTTTTTGGGGAGGCCGTAGTGGGGGTGAATCCGTAGCCCGACAGCAGCTTGAATGCAGCAAAAGTTCCTCATGCATTAAAAGTGCTATGGCGTGTCTGCGTGCTCCCAAATCCGTACTGAGGTGGTACTCACCACGTACGGATCCCCAAGTTTTACCCACGTTTTTGCAAGTAGACAGCACGCACTTGCAAGTGCGACTGGTTGGGACCTCTGCTTTAATGTACATTTTGAAATTTTGATACTCGTTTGGTTGATGCTTTAAATCATAGTATTAAATACAGGGCATTTCCTTTCTCTGAAAACCGATTTTCCTCTCTTATTGTGCATTATTTACATCCATTTGAATGTAACTAAGAGTAAACCTCATAAATACCATGCATGCACATTGCACTCTGGAGCATGTTAACTCTTGTCACCATTTTAATTTAAGCTTACTAATGCCTGAGGGAAAATAGCATCAAAGCATCAAAGTATAATTTAAAAAGAGCAAAATTTTACAGATGCAATTTTAATCTGATGTTAGTTACAAGCCGGGTTCCGGTGTGAATTGAACTTAGCAGAATCAAACTGGACCGGCAGTGCGACAATCATGAGAGCATAGTATTAGTCAGAAATCAAGAAGAGGGTGTCTCAAATCATCATTTTTACAGAAACAGGGTGTCTCATTTTACTGTTCTCCTATCTTTCCCATGTTAAATTTGATTGAAACAGGGTGTCTCAAATGGCTTCATGGGTGTCCCAAAGACACCAAGACACCCCTCTGGCTAACACTATGTCCCCCAAGTACATAACTAAAAGCTGCCGCACAATTTATAATAACGTAACTGGAATCGAATTGGTTACAGGGGTCATCTGGATAGCTTTAGAATGTACCGGAAACCGCATTACTCATTAGTCCGCGGTAATCAAACACCATAGTTTACCGTTTTAACTTAATATAACACATTTACGATATAGCCTGACTCAATTGTCTACGTGAACATCAAATTGTCCCCAATCTGCAAGTTGCGAGAAATTAACAAGAGAAAGAGAGTTATTATTTTTCCTTACAAACGGAAGTTGGTATCTTGATCTGGTGCTGTTTCTCCAGAAGACAGCGCCATTTTGTCACTCTCCATCTCAATTTTGTCAATCGGCACGTCATCAAAACAACATATCTGCTGCTGTCTGGGAGCAGCTGTCACCAAAACTCTGCCACTGTTCAGAGGTTAGAAAGCTCCTGGGTGTGTCTCCGAACTGGGGAAATCGGAAACCAGTCGTTAAACTATTCCAGCAAGTGGCGAGCTCTGTTTGGTCTAAAGTAAATAATCCCGGTAATAATGTGGCAGGGGAATTGTAATACAGATCCTAGTTTTGAAGCTTAACTTGATGTGGTCTAGTATCGGTCTATAGGAAGAGATAAACTTGGAGAAGCGACGAACTGAATTTGGCTTGTAGAAGTGTCCTGAAAGTAATGATTCTCCAAGAAGTAAACGTTGCATGTTACTCAAAGGCAAATAATGAAAAAAAAAATTGGACATCGTGGAACACAGTATTTGCCCACGAAACTGGGATTGATAAACCTATACGTATATCAAAATTTAATGTCTACGAAAAAAATAAACGTCAAATATGCTCTAAATAAAATTGTGGTATTTGTATTTTTATAAAGCAAAACAGAATAGCGCAATCCGACTCCCTAGTGAGTTCGACAAACGGCATCAAAATCCTTTCATGTTGTAGACATCCAATAATTTAATATCGCTTTATCGGGGAATTTAATTGAATGGTTTGAATGTGGTTTGAATTTAGTCGCATCATGGCCGAGTCAAACGTCAATTAATTATTCTTGCGCCGTTCAAGTTGTCAGTATACTGTTTCTGAACAAGTGGCACTGCATGTGGCCTCTAAAGTTACTGTTCGCTTTCCCACCCCACACTACTCATTTAATCTAGTTTGTATCGTTTGGCTGTTAAATCGTTCGGACATTTTAATGGAATTCTAGCGCGCATAAAGCTCGGCGACTGCGTGGGAACCGGCTAGATTCAAGACATCGTTTATGTAGCAGAAATGAATAATTCGTCACAAGCTATACTCGGTCGCATCAATCCGAAATGTGCAGGGACGCTGAAATAAAGTTGAATATTTATTATTTTATTTTGGTTATTTTTGTCATGCATTTTATTTGTGCATTAGGGGGACATGGCATATGTATTATATAACTTTTAAATGCTCATATGTAACTGGCAGTGAATATTTTTTCTGTCATATCACCTTAAATAGCTTAACATTGATTGGTTTCGAATTAGAGCTAACAATTAATTTTGTTAGCATTAAAAGATATGAACGTTCGTCTATGAGGGAATTTAGCATTATTCAGAAAGTTCTTTCATTCTTAGTTAGCTCTCAGTATAAAGTGTTGCTTGATGTCCTAAACCATTTTTCTATACGCTTGGTGGCTTCGAGGCTACAAGACTAGCAGTTTAAGATTGGAAAATTATGGAAAGTGTTGAAGGACTACAAGCTTGTGCATCATCAGATACACGGAAACTGGCACCCGAGTGCTTGCAAAAAGAAACATTGATACTGGCAAAGACCAATTTTTTCCCAATTTCTATCAAAGTTGTCTACCAACAACAACAACGTATTGTAGCATGTATTCAACCCTGGAAAACGATGCAGTCATGAACCGTAGTTCGGGTGAAGTACCATGCCTTAGGGGATAAATTTTTGAAAATAATATGTGGACCTCGTATAAGTTTTGAAGAAAAATTTGACAATTTACCCATGAATGTCCGTTTGTACGCGGTTTGTTTTCGCGCCTGTTTGTATTTCTTTAAAAAAAAGCAACCAAAACACTAAATATTATTAGAGTTTAAACCGTCTATGACAATTCACTATGGATGACCTATAATCGGGTTAACTCTATTCACAAGCTCTGGGGATTTCCTTGTTACGACTTCAACTCCTATTTTATAGAATATCTTTAAAAAAAGTATGTCTTGCTTACTGTTAATTTTCGTTTTTTAAACTCTGTTTGATAAGCAGCTGTAAGAGAATGTATAGCTCAGCGGGTTGTCAAAGCGCCTAATCCATCATCTCTTGTAAAGAAACTTGATTTAATTATATTTTCTGTTTCAAATACTGACATCAAGCAAGACCATACATAAGTGGTTCAGATTGTATAATAAGGGAGTCTGTAAGCGACACAATTTCCCCGATGTCACAGTGTCCCAAGAGCGTCCCTAAAAAGTTTTTTGGACAGTTTTGGAGGTTTGCCAAATGACATCACAATAAGCATAAAGCAAGGCAACAGATATTATAAATTTCTTTAAATTATAAAATGGTATCTGTGAAAGAAAGTTTGCTACATTTTCTTTTTTAATTAGCAAATATCAACTTGACGTTTCTGTTTATTTGATATTTAATCAAGTTATTTATAGTCTCAGGCTTTTTCAACTTTTTTGTAACCTTTTTGTAACTATCTGAACTATAACAGCCAATGTTCATTTATGCATTGTCTGAATTTGGAAATCAGCTAAAAAAAATTGCTAAATGTCATATCCGCACTCTTTGAATCTTGCATCGGTATTATTTGTTTTAGCATGGCTGTTTTTGTTAATGATGTACGGTGTGTTAAATCACAAATTTAATTTACAAGGCGCCAATACAGGCGACGGTGTAATGTACATACAGTCACACCGCCCGATGAATAAGACAATAATTAGCCCGTATAAAACTAATTATGGACTAGCATATGTTTTTCATTAACCAGTATACGGTTATTGGCCCAAGTAGCTGAGCTATAGGATTATCACACATCTGGTATAGTCTTATGGCTATAACAATTACATGCTTCAGAACTCAGCACTAGTAGACTCGGAATATAAGTCGAATTTTCAATAGGGAATTTCTTATCTTTTTTGTGGATAACAATGAAGTGCTTCTGTTTAAGGCTTAATTCAGGACGATTCGGAATTTCGCCTGTTTTCGTTCCTGGGTATTTTAGAGCAGCATGCATACATGCTCTGGAGATGGTGCCTGTTTTTAAATGTTTTACAGTTCTCCTCGTAAATATATATGGCATGATCAGATCGGACGTACCATTTTCCTTGTAAAGAATATTCTATTTTTATATTTAGGTTTTCCTGGCTGCAATTGGGCATTTTAAAAACATAACCTATGTATACTTTTTTATTTGTCCCATGTTAGGCCACAAGCATACACTCTCTTGAGCAGCCAATCAAAACCATTCTGCCCTTGTGCCGAAGGGCTTCAGATATTGCACAAACTGTATTCGTTAAAGGTCCTCTCCATGGCATTTTAACATTGAAAAATGCAGCGCATTAAATTGTGTCCAACTACATCCGGCATTATCCACGCACAGCTCTAGATAACGGATTTTTTCTTTTTTTTTGCCCCACCCCCCCCCCCCCCCCCCCCCCTCCCCACCCCATGGCATTCTAACATTTTAAAAATGCGACGCATTAAATTGTGCCCAACTACTTCAGCCATAATCCACGCACAGTTCCAGATAAGGGATATATTCGTTTAACCCCTCCCCATGACATTTGTATATTTAAAAACGCAAAGCATTTCAGTGATACCAACTTCTTCAGCTATTGTCCATATTCAGTTACTTGTTAGGAACGCATTGGTTTTAACTTTAACCCCGTGGCTCTCCCGATGGATTCTTGCAATATCAATCATAACGTTCCTTTGACATCAGCCCCAATTTTGTATTGCTGGTAAATTGTTCTCTACGCTTGGGTAGAGTTTGAAGTCGTAACGAACTTATAATCAGTTCAGCAATACAAGATCGTTCTTATTCTGTCGCCGTCCAAAGAGAAGCGGGTGCCTTTTTACTAATAGTTTGGAAGCATCCTCGATTAACTCTTGACAATTTGAGTCGGTTTACCCCGCTGATTGTCTGCAATTGTCCGCAAACAAAACCAAAATGCTTTGAGCGCTTAAAATGTTTTAGACCTAATCGGAGATAGTTTATCGCTTGGCTGTTTCCATTTAGTCGCTTGATTGGATTTGGGAGAATTGACTTGGAAAAGTACTGCACTAAAGCTATGTGGAAACACTGGGCTTAATTTGGCTTCCACTTCAACGCAAACTGATTCATTAGACTATTTGTTGAGCAGAAATAATAGATGGGTTGTCTCAGCCCTTTATTTGCTTAAACATGTTAAGATAAACAGTGTATAACTTCCTCATCTAATTGATCCTGCAGCAACCCGTCCCGTGCCGCTAGTTCAAAAACTCCAGCGATGTCCCATACGCGCCATCGATCCAATCTAACGGACTCAATATTTAGGACAATTCATCACGCAGTTTGTTTGGATACGCCTGGTGAAGGGAAACGAGGGGCTCCCGTTTGTAACTGGTCAGAGGGATTCAGGGCTGTCCGACAGGCAAGGGATGCGCATTCTCTTGGACCAATGTCGTGTCTATTGAGCGAATCAATAAGATCGGTAGAACTATGTTCATCATAATTTATCGGCGTTTGTGAATAATCAGCCGGTTCACTTCAGGAATTGGTTAGTTTGCTCTTGTGGAATTAGGGGGAATGTTACTTCAGATTGCCCGTCTCTTGTCCCCCACTTGGCATTAGACGAGCGCCTGTGGAACGAGTCGGACCACTGTCTGCCACCACCGAGTTCAACATGCCGTAAGACCCGTTTTTAGACCACTCGAACACCCTGGAATCTTCAGTCAATTCCTTTCTGGGACCGTCTCGACTTTAGCTGCCATATGTTTTCTATTTAGCTACTTTTGGGGTAGGTTATTGCTCGCAAAAAGTGTTGTTCTTTTTTTTTTTAGCTGAAGCGATTCTGCGCTGAATTGTAAAGTTGGCAATTTATGGTAGATTTTGAAAGTCAAACGGAATCCTTGTTTAAGCGTTAAGCATTTAGGTGGGGCCTGGTGACCTTCTCTAGAACATTCCTGCGGCATCTTTGGCTTGAAATTGGAGATTTTGAAAACAGCTTTTTTATGCTTCCTCTGTTTTTGAGTGATTTGCTGACAGTCTCTATTGCCGTCATTTCTTAAGGCTTGGTTTAGGTTTCTCTTGCTGTAAATGAGTTTTCTGAAGCGGAGATATATGTTGGCGGGAAGCGTTCTCTTTTAAGCCCCTGTCGTCCGTCAAACCATAGTGACAAATTATATCCGAGTCAACTGTAAAGCGCTTCATTGGCTTCTACAACTTCAGTAGAGATGAACGCCTTTCGTTGTTAAGGAGCGAGAAGCACTGGAAACAATTCGGCCGTTTCTCAAACGCGGTTTCAAGGCTCGTCGATTTTATGTTCCTGAAATCGGTCTTTGAAGAGAGCTACAATAGTTATTTAAAACCTAATTGTCTCTTCTGGTTCTCTTTGGGTAAAATTCTAATAGACTTTTTCAGTGTGACATTTTCGGTGTTGAATATTTAATGCGCAATACTTTTGAGCTAATAATGTTATGTTTCGTTCAAATGCTGTTTATCTACTACATAACAGTATAGTTACCGATTCAGAAACGAACAGAAACGTGAAGGAGAATTGTTCCTTTCTTATTTTACGCTTTGTTTCTTATTTTACGCTTTGTACATTTTGGTTAACCGTTCTCGAAGTAGCCTTTTCTAATAATATAACGTTCTGAAGTTCTGTGGAATCTATCTGTCCTATTTTTATGCTGCGTTTCATTGTTCAAATTTAAAAAAAATTGTTGGGTTATTTGCTGAATGTTTTCGAGCAAAATATGGCCAAGGGCTTTTCTTGTAGAAATTCCCAGCAGATTGTTTTAGTCGAGTCGAACGTTTGCATTTTTTTTCACTCGAAATTAGTTTAGTTGTCTTTCATGTAGGCTGTTTCGTAAACGTGGTCACCGTATACAGAAGTATTTGGCTAAGGGGTGGCTACTTTTTATATCCATTTGTAGTATTCCAGAATGTGAAACGATTCAAAAATTTGTTTCGAAAAGTGACAAAATAGTTTTATTCTTTGCAGGAATTTTTGTCGAAATATGGCTACATATCTGGACCCAGCCAGGAACTGGACACTATTCGGGCACCTCAAGATTTCAACACTGCCATCAAGAGGTTCCAGCGATTCGCCAGGATCCCGGAGACTGGGACTGTGGACCATACAACACTGGCTCTCATGGCCAAGCCCAGGTGTGGAAACACTGACTTCGTGGGGCGGAGGGACTTCTTTTCCCGCCGAAAGAAGAGGTTCACGCTTGCCCCGTCCAAATGGGTGAACAAACGAAGGCTGACCTTCAGGTAGGTTTAAACTTTGTGTGCCTTGTTATCACATTATCTTCCACACTAGACACAGAACAATGGGTGGCTTTCAAAAACAAGCTTTGACGATTCACATCCACACGAAAGATTCGTTGTTTCAGCTGGCAGGAAAGTTTTGGTTTAGGAAGTTTTTGTTGCACTATGTTTCTTCAAAGTAGGACAGCTTCACGAAATTTCAGGAATAATTTAATAAAAATTGTTTTGTCTTTTGTATTCTTGAAGACCGCTAATATCTGTGCCAACGAAGCTTTGCACATTTTTGATTTTGCTAAAATTTCAATGAAGGCGTCTGAGATTTTGATAATAAATGTAGCCAAATGTATCAAACTTCAAATTTGGGTATCCAGGTGTTTTATAAGTGTTAAAATGAAATAACGGTTATTCCACTAAGAACCAGAGACTACATTTGGGGGGCACACATAGTGCTTTACCATCAACAGGTATTTGCACCATGATGCATGTTCCTCGTCCAGTCTCATTTAAACGGTCTCCTTGTTGTAAGGTTCAGCTGGTTAAATACCCAGTTCCTATACAGAAAGAATCTTGCAATTTTCTCTAAATAATTTAAAAATATATTCAGACGAAAAACACGTTTAGACTATTTTGTGACGTGATTTTTTAAATTTTAATTTGGGTTTATCTATGCTGGGATGTATTTTAAGACATTTACACACACTGTATTTACTTTGCAATGCCGGAACATTTATTTTATGGCTGTGTTAGTCTGGTCTTACGGCTCGCATACGTTGCGTCATGTCAGTGAAATGCAATTGAACATGGCGTGAAACACTAATCAGCATTTGTATATAAGTAAGTGTTTGAATGTTACACGTTAAACTCTCCGACTCTCTGCCGAAACGCTTAAACGGAAAAGACGTTTTCTGAAGCGGTTATCTTGAATTGCTTCAAAGTGATTATGCGGACCGCACAGCTAGTTTAAGATTAGCAGCTTTAGGCGACCACAACGTTATGCTTACTTATACGAATTGGTGCTACACCGCTCATTACTGTACAGGGATAAAACACATTGAAAAAACATCAGTTAAATCTCCTTGACGAGTCTGTAAATGGTTTTGTTGAATAGGAATCGTGGGCTGAATTTTCCCTGGCTTTTTTTTTAGCTGATCAGAGGCTATTTTAAGTGGCGCGTCTAAACTTGATTGGTTTTCTATTATGTCGGCAAAGAGTGTGGCGTCGGGTCTGGCCGCCTAACTGTAAGATTGTCCTTTTTTCTGCTCGGATTTGCCTTGGTCCGATTCCGTCAGAAGCATTACCGTTTTCTCTATAGCTCGGAATAACTCGCTAGGATGTTTAAACTGTAGACGTGGGGTAAATTACCACAGTCAAAGCTATCACTTAACACCGGGCGACATGTCATCGTTTTCAACCAGCAGATTACGGCTGGGGAAATCTCACGTATTCCTATTGATTTTCAATGTTTGAGGGGGCTTTTTCGATGATAAACTGTCAAAACGGTTAGCTCATTTCGTGACAAAAACTACCATACTCCTACTTCTGTATTGGTTTCAACACGAATTTCACAATGGATGAACTGGCGCCAAAATGCACACATCTGTTATCGAGAAAGCTCTCGGATATCCTTTCCTTTAGTTCCAAATAGAACCAAGTTCGACGTTAGTTAATTACTACTGTAACCTAACTAATTTTGTTATTTGTATTATTTCAAGAGTTGGTTCTATTTCGACGTTAGTTAATTACTACTGTTACCTAACTAATTTTGTTATTTGTATTATTTCAAGAGTTGGGTCAATTTTATTGCAATTTTAATAACGGCTCAAAATGTTTTCGATGTTTAGAATTTATCTAAAAATGTTGAAACAAAGTGGGGATCGGTTTACTTTCAAGGAAATACGATTTCTTGGTGTAGAAAACAAGGTTTTGAGGCTGGATTTCATACTTGCATTTTACATCGTTACTTAATAGTTTTCAAGGGTTTTTTGTCCAATTGCGCTGTCCAGTTTCATACATGTGGTCTTAAAAAAGAAAACTGTGATGTCATACCAGTGACACGTGTTCTACCTTGTTCAGCCTGGTTGTGATGTAACATGACGTCATCACAACCTGCTTGAATGAGGAAGAACGGGTCACCATAGCAACTGCAGGAAAGTCGTCTGGAAGTCAGTGAAACTTGAGCGTAACTTTTTTTCCCTCTCGCTGACCTTGAGGCATGGTTAAGGGGAGCTGGTAATTTAGTTACCGTGGGGTAAGGTCGTGGGAACTCAGCGCCCGGGTTAAGGTTACAGCGGTCTCCGTTATGACTTGAACCTCATATGGTAAACATTTTCTCCCCCATGTGGTTTCCTGGGGCGATATGCCCAACTTTTCACTCCGAGGGTCTTTGCTGATAGAAAGTACTTGTTCAGCATGATATCGAAGCTTGTTGATGAAAATTTATATTTATTTTTAAATATTTTTCTCAACAAAGTGTTCTGGGTGCCGAATCCATAATATATATGCGGAGCTAGTGTCATATTCTTTATTGATATTATCGTTCGGGCCTATATCAAATTGGGATTTGTTTGTAATTTATAAAATACTTACTACCCAGCTAGCTCTATATCTGACATCCCAACTGGGAAACTGGTAGTTTGTCTCTGGCCGATTCTTACACTCTCACCAGCAATGTATAGGGTCATCATTTTACCAACAGAGCAGTAGGCTCATTGTAATACAGCGCCATATAACAGTCTTATAAGCAATGTAGGATCATGGGATTTAGCAGTAGGCTCATTCAGACATTGTTATGCATCGCCATATGAGTGAAATAGCCCTAAGTACGGCCTTGGATACCAACCAATCAATCAATCAATCAACCAATTAATCAGACAGAAGAATAACTTTACTGGTCCGAATATTCATCAAATTATTGATTTCATTTCCATTGGCACCATGAATAATCAAACGATTCTTGTGAAAATGTGTATGATTTAATGGCCGTTATCAGTCCGCGGAATTCGCTTTATGCAAATGAAAACTACAGACTTAATCAGCATTTCCATTCGGCAATTTATATTACAGTTTGATTGCGTTCATATGTAACTGTCCTATCTGAAGTCATTCTATTGCCTGTTTGAAAATTGTATTTAATATTCATGTATGTTAGTCCTTCGGGTTTTGTGTGTGTGTGTATAAAATTGTGTTTTTATATTGGTCTGTCATAGCGATTTCAAACAAGTTCCCAAATGAGTTTTGACATTCTAATCTATGCTTATCTATGAAGTTATATCTCGGGACAAATTCTGTTAGCCCTTTTTTGTATTTTTACGGGATTTCGCGTAAAGGTCGAGTTCGAAGTTTTAATACCATTCGGTGATAACGATAAAGAGCACACGTGTAGACCCGCAGCACTGAAGCCACCCGGAGACAGATAACATGTTTTATGCAGGCAGAATTATGAATGGTTTAAGTGGGATCAACTGCCGTGCAGTATAACGGCCATATCATACTCATTGCTGGAATATTCTACGGAACTCCGGAGGGACCATCGCCCAACCTGCTTAACTAATGCTAATTGTTCCATATTGTTTCGCTATGTAGCTTTTATCGGCTTCCATATAGGACACGTTGCACGCTTGTCATTTTTGACACTGCGCCAAAAGTGAAAGGGATTGATTAGCATAAAGCAATCACCACTGGTCGAATTTAATGAGGTTTCAGCTCGCCTATTTTGACCCCTGAATGGTTTAATCGCCCCGTGTTCCTGTGGCGTACTTCAGGGGGTTGTCTGACAGTAATCAGGCACAGTACAACAGTGATGCATACCACAAAGTTTCAAAAAGGAACAAAATGCTGACTCGTGTCCTTGCATGATTAATGCAGAAACGTCTAGGAATTGTGGAATTTTCGAGTCATTTGAGCACAGGTTTGATTTCAGGGTGTAGTAATATTTCAATTTTTTAAGTGAAATGCTCTTATCGTTTGTGAATACTCACCTTCATCGCTTAGAGAATTGTTTGCTATATTATGTTATATCCAACGAAAGTGTTGTTAAGCGTGCGCTTTGTACAATTAAAACTTTGTTTTTATTTTTGTTTTCATTTTATAAATAATTTCAAAATTATGTCCGAAAAATTTATGTCAAGCATTTACATAGGTTTAAATTCGTACCATATACAAGGAAATACATTTAATTTTTTAAAGATATATGACTGACAGTATGTATTTTGTGTTTACTGGTATTCACTGTATATGTATATAATGAGCTGGGTAGCTTTTTGCAGCCATGCCGGGATGGCCTTTACGGTTTTATTGAGCCCACTGATGCACTGTGGGAATAGGTTGTGGAGTAATGTCGATATCCAGATGGCCCCCCTTGTGACCAATCAGTGAACAGAAACAGATATGCCGGGCCAATATTGGATGATATTATCGAGTTACGCGGACGTGATATTTGCTGCTTTCTAATTCTATGGGGATACACAATACTATAACACAGACAGAGTGATGCCGATTATTACCAAAGCGTTCAGCTTAATCCAGCTTGCCCACTCCCCGTTCATTTGTCTCCCCCCGCCCCCCCCCCCCCCCCATTGTACTCGAACTACCACGAGTTATCATAGATGGATGTTCAATCCGGACTCGTCAATAAACGAATCCGAACATTTGGCGTAAGACACGATCCGTCATCGGACATAACAAGGCGAACGAAATGTTCAGATTATTAACTAGGAGCCACCAAAAGCTCAGTTAAATAATTCCCTTAATTTATCTTCAGTAATGTGAATATTTCCATAGCCACAACGAGCTATAAAATATAGCGCTAAACTTTTCTACATTGTCTTTGTGAAATGCATTTAAAAAAAATTAAAACTATAAAATAGAATTCTAAATTTAAAAATGTCGAATGTATGTAAAAATAGCTAACAAAATTCCTAAGTTCTATATAAAAAGAATGGGGTTTAGAAACTTACACCAATTTGAGGTCAAAGGTTATGTCTCTACATACTGTGACTCATAGGCCCGGGAATCCAGGCAAACCAACAAACTGGGAAGCTTTTTTTTACCACAAGTATCATATAGCAATTGGTTATGTCTTATCATTCAATCTAAACTATACGCTACTAAAAAAGCCCGTCAAGGACATATATACTTAACAGTTATTAACCACCGAGGTAAGAAAGTGGTTGCAGACGTTTGACAGTTTTATATAAGTAAGTTGGTATACGGAATAAAGTACTGCGGTACTTGTACTTGTCTAGAATTTCAACTTTAACGCATTAAAACATTAATAATTAAACGGGTTCCCAGAAATGTAGTTTTACTCGATTTTGGAACATTTAGCTTGTGGAAACTTTTCCGCGAGTCCAAATTCTGATGCCTTTGGTGAAACTGTCAATTTTGATATAAAATTAATTCTATACTTACATAGAAATGTTAAATAAAAGCGGCTTTGAATATCAAATGTAAATACATAAATTTCACAATATTTACAAAATTCTTATCAAACATTAAAAATATATAGTTTCTGTAGGAAACATAAGCCAACGATGTTTAAAGTCAGAGAAACATTTGAGAAAGCATGTTTCGACTTTACGCCACCATACAAGGCAACCCTGGTCCCGAAAATATAAAATGTTGAAAATTTAACATTAAAATTTTTAGGTGAAATTTACAAGTAATCTTGAAGTTTTATGGAATCAACACTAGACTGTAATTTCCTGTTCAGCTAGAATTTAATTTCTGCAGTTTGAGAATTTAATCGTTTTCGGAAAAGCAACAGGAAATCTTGGGCGTTTTCATTTTACAAGTGTATTTGTGAGTCTCCCTTGGAAACTCAACCAGCGATAAGAATATCACTGGCTAGTATACACGTATCATACATTACTTAGGGGACAGCCGAAAAAGCCAGATAAAAATGTGTCATTTTGGGTACAGACGTGGAAAAAACATTTTACCAAAGACCTATTTTAATGGTTTGTGGTGGAAGCGTCAGAAAGTCCCGCAGTCTCACAGACAAACGGCAACACGAAGTTGATTTGCGGTGACTTTTTCCTTTTGAGTCTTGCATTTCTCCCGCATCGTCATTGTAAGACGTCATTGACTTCTATAGTGGTTCTTATGTCCATCATGCTAAAATAACCTGAAAAACTCCCAATTAAGTAAAAAATAAACAGATCATTCGTGCGGCTGATATGTATTTTTAGTGAGCTTTAAATTTTACGTAACAGTCAATTGAAAACATTTTACGTAACAGTCAATTGAAAACATTTTATAAGTGGCTTCTTGTGTAATTACAGACGAGACAAATTAGCCCTTTAAGTTTGTCTTTATAAATATCGTGTCCCAACACCTAAAGAGAAATTGTAGTCTAACGTGTAAACACCAAAATCAGTTTGTGTTAAATTTGTGTGCCTTATGGTGTTCAAAACGCTTAACAGAGCGCTCCATCGAATCCGTTAAAACCAAAATCGCTGCTTCGTGTCCTGTCATCGTTGCGTGCCGGGTTTGGAGCTAGACAGGCACGAAAAGCAACACTGTCACAACTGAAAGGAGAAATTCTAGTAATATGGTAATTTCTACAGTCATTATCTAGTTACACAGTTTATGAATATGGATCGTTAGTGTTAGGTTATCTTATACATATTAACCGAATCACAGACTTAGAAGCCCGCGGCGGTTTATCTCACATTCTTGGGCACATAGGACTATTTTCCATACACACTGAATGTATAACCGACAGTTAATGTAACGCGATGTAATTAGAATTGACAAACAACGTTTAGACAAAGTAAATAAAGTTTGATATCTTGCCATTCCGACAACCAACGTTCTTGATATTATGAATGTAGCCGACTAATTATCCAGCCCAAGATTGGTCCCGTGTGAGACGCCATGAAGCTTGTCTGACCTAAACACTGAACGCAGGGGACGGTATAATGTGTTTGTATATTTACATGCCTGGAGGATGGGTAGACTAGGTGGGACTGTGTCCACTAGCACACTCACGATAATCGAGATGGTTTTGACAAGTTGGCAGATCAGGTCTTCCGTAGGGACCATCATCAAGATACTGGATGGACACAAGCAGAAATTATCGTTGGCTGGGCCCTCTCTCTGTGGAAGGTCTGCAGTAAATATTTGCCTCTGTCTCTAATGAAACTTGACAGAATCACCCAGTAATTGGTTTACAATATTCTCAATCATGATTGATAGACCCCTGGTCCAGCGATCTCTGTTCAGTTCTGGCAGAGACTCGAGATTCTTTGATGTACTCAATGGCTTGAGTTGGCCTTATAGCCCCGACAGTAAAACCATTCAAAATCTAAATATAACAATTATTTTAGAAATATGGCACGATCAAAGCTTTACTAAATCGCTTTTAATTTTTTGTTGTTGTTGTAATTCACTCACTATTTTGAAATTTTAACTTAATATATGAGGAGAGCATATCCGTTCGTACAAGCCTGTCGCCTATACTCTAACAACTTACTAACAGAATAGGCCTAAATCAAAGATAAGCCAAAACATTTGTTCTTATTTTTAAATTAACTCAGAAAAAAAGTATATATGTATGCCTATGTATTTGAAAACGTTTCAATGATTGTCAATCCATATATGTTCCTATTGCGTTCTGGTTTTATGGCGCGACTGGAATTTCCGACCTAAGAGTCTCGATATCGATGCTTTGTCTTAAAAAAAAATCCCCTCGGATTAAAGTCTATTAGTTTTCAGTCGGCTGTCGCGGAAAATCGGCGCATGTTTGAGGAAATTGAAGGGCTAAAAACTTTACCAGCTTTATGCTGGCTGTCTGTCCACTTGTCGAGATAACATCTTTCATATTCTAGAGAAATAGCTCCATGCTGCGAATCATGGTCACTATCTACACCGTCATCTGGTACAATAAATGAAATTATGTCGAGATGAGCGGAAAATTGCAAACTCTTGGTAGAGTCTTTGTAAAACCATTTCTCTGTCTGATTCTAATTAGATGTTCCATGTATAACCACCGGCCGTCATAGGTGGTGGGAAACCACTTCAATGTTCTACATTGGAAAGATCCTCAACTCCATTTTCATAACCTCGCATTCGAGACAAATCGTCCCGACATAAAGTACTCTTTACCCACCAACGAGAGATTCACGAGTTAGATCACGATTGGCTTTTCTCATACTTTCTCGCGTTACTTGTCATGTACAGGCAGTCTGTCAACGTGTAATCTTTAACGTCACGTGTTGTTTTGCCTAGAATAAATACTAATAAAGCCAGTAGTGCACCTTACTGAGATTCACTGGGAATCTTGCCCACTGGGACTCAGTTATTTTGTGCTTCCTGCCTTTTCTTTACAAATCTATGCTTCTGGGATTGCAGTGACTTGCGAGAGGTTTTGATGCTTTGTATTCTGTTACTTATATGATAATTTTGTGCTCCCGTCCTTTTTATTTTGTGCTTCCGGCCTTTTCTTTACAAGTCAATGCTTCTGGAATTGCAGTGACTTGCGAGAGGTTTTGGTGCTTACTATTCTGTTATCTTTGTCGTTATAATTGACAAGTACGATCATTGGGTCCTAAAATGTGAAATTGTCTTGTGTGCTGTGAAATAAACAACGAACGTCAACGTCCCCTTATGAAATCTAAAAAATATGGTCTTCAGTCTTTAAATAAAAACAGGAGATGAAGGAATACGAATTCTAAGAAAGTAATCATGAATTGCGGGAATAATCCGCTGTGTGACAAGTCTGCGTCCGGTTAGTTTTTAATTTTTATTATCTGTTTGCGGATTGCCTTGGCATCAGCTCCGAACTTCTTTGTTACTGTTTGGCTTCTGCAATCTCAACACGGATATAAACAAGTCGGAAATGGTTTTCGTTCTACAGCGTAGACGTGTGTAGAGTTTCGCTTTTAATTAATTTTGCAAAGTTTTAGAGACGTCAAGATTCTTTCTTTTGTATTTTTATTGTAGAGAAACAATGTCTCAACCGGGATTCGAACCCGGGTCCTTAGCCAACAGGGCAAGCGCTCTAACCGAAAGTTAGACATATAAATACTAGTAATTCAAAACTATTGGTTTGAGCAAATTAGCCATGTTTCAAGGAATAAAGGAATTGGAACATTGAAATCTCATTCTGTTGATTTTAACAATCAGATTGGCTGTGTTTGTTATTTACCTTTGCTGTAAGTAAAATTGTACTGCAAATTGTTTGAGGGAGGAAGGTAGTGTAGAAACCGACGAAATCGGATCCGTAAAAACGAAACCCCCCTCTCATAGAAACTTTAATCGCTCCCTTGAATTGCCAATAGGAATACGAAAGATAGCATCAAATCTGTTTTCATATTTGATGCATGACTGCTTCTTGATGCAATTCATTTCTGGATGACCATCTTAACAAGAATCATGGAGTGAGATGAGGAAATTAGACCGACTTGATTTGTGTGGACAACTTAGACAGAATTGTCCAAATAAAACATCGCCTTTGACACGAGAATAAACGAGATTTGATTTAAGTAGGTTTGATGTAAAGAGCTAATCTGGAAGTTTGCCGGCACGGACTTGATTAGGTATTTTTCTTCAAGTCTTGGCCTCTTGCCCGGACATTTAATACACGCTCAAGACAAGATGAATTAGCCACAGTAGCCAATCGTCTGGCGAAGAAATCATGTTTTACAAGCGCCAGGAATCGCTAGCGGAAAAATGGTGGATAATTTCAAGTCATCCATCTCCGTCTCTGAATCAAATCATGTTCATTGTGGCAATCCATAATCTCAAGCCATTACAGCTGTCTGTGGGCCCGGAATTATCTAATGGTGGATGGACTCTCGCTCAATAAGATGGGCGGAATTTTTCATATTTTGACAAGCGCTCGTTTACCAGATTAGTAATACCAGTGATTGCCGTGTTTATCTGTAGTTAGCTTGTTCCTTTGTAATCACGCGGTCTGTAAGCACGCGATGTTCAAACCCACTCTTCTCTTCGTCTTATCAGCGCTTCGATTAGTGATATCGATATTGGATATAAAACTTCCTTCAATCGATAAGAGGAATTTTATTCGGCGATAAAGTCGTTACAATAAAAGCCAATTTCGCAAACCATTTCGATACTTTTGAATCCATAAATATCATAATTCGTTTGTCTGTACCCAGTTGCATTTCGATCATTGGAAAACTTCAAACAAATTTTTAACTGTAACTGTATTTCCAGTTCCCTGTAAATGTATCTGTTTCCCAGTATATTTGAATTCGTTTTGTAAATTTTTTTGAAATCAAAAAAGGGAAAATTAAAATGCGGATGTTTTCTTCACTAACTTAAGAAGTTGAACATTTTGAGATTGTAAGATTACCATATCTTTAAGTGAAGCCTAGGCTGGAGTTCTATTGAAGACATCTGGAGCTTCCGGTGAAGTCTCTAGCCCTCTTAAACCACATGTTCACGCGGTTTTGTTTTTTTTCGCCAGACTTAATGACAGCATTCAGCAGAGTGGTGCGGGGGGACACCCGTGCTAAGCCGGCCGTTCTAAGACCTCCAAGCCAAGACATTATTTTGCCCGTATGGGGACCTTGATTCTAAATTGGTTTATGTTCTTTGTTATGATCGTAAACATTTAGATATCATGTTATTCCATAAGCGTTAGTGTTTAATTGACTGATATACAGATTATATCAATTTTATCGATATAAGTCCAATGATTATTTGAAACCTTTGTCAACAAAATCTATTACTAGTATTTCATTGAATACGTTTTGGAGGGATTTGCTGTTCCCATTATTGAAAGTAAGCAAGACAGTAAGCCTTCCAGCAATTTCTTGAAAGCCGATCCTATCGGCGTCTAATTAAGAATTGAAAATTTATTGTCAACCAAAATTAAAAAGCAAGACAACAAGACCCACAGAGAAACAGTTGTTTGTTTTAAACAATATTTATTTCGAGAAAAGATGGAATGGATTGGCGAATAGGTCAAGGCGACCTTTATCAACACCTCTCATAACATTTACATTTAAATTATGCGATGAAAGACATATTTATTCAATAATTGTTTTGTATAAAATACTGCTAGGCTGTTTAAAATACATCAATTGGTCCTTCCTAACCCACTTATGGTATTATATGTATGTCTAAACAGTTGTTTAATGTGTAATATTGTTGGTTGGCAAGTACATGGAATTCGTTACCCTTGTTTGGCGTTTTTTTTTAAATGTAGATCTCGTTGTATAAACTCTACAGAAGAAATATAACCCCGTGGTTATTTGGATTGTTGTTTGAAGAATTCCAGATTTGAGTTTAGATATCGGTTGAAAAGATTTGCCATAGCTACTACAGTACTCTTTACGTTAGGTAGCGCTCACCACTATACTGGCGAGGCTATCACGTTATAGGAGAGTTTCACTTTCCACGGGACTTTTAAAATAAATCCAATTTTTTGATAGTGGTTTTAGCGTAGCGTGACGCTTGTCTGTTCTACCCACACTAAACATGATCTTCAGCTGATCGTTCATGTCGTGGAGAAAGCGCTCGATGGCTGTCTGGAAGGACTCATCCAAGACCTTAGCAAAGCAATTGATCTCAAGACAAGCTAATCACTGGTTGAAGTATCAGTTTCAATTCTTGACAAGGCGAACCCATGAAGGCATTGGTAGCTAATTTCCTTAAGTGTGGCGAAGTTTCCAAGTGGCATTGTGGCTGCAATTGGCTGTGCTATTTGGATTGTTTGGGCACGGGTATGGACGTGTCTCCATCGCTCGCGGGCAATCGGGGGTACAGAACTGTGGGTTTTTACACTAATCAGAATTGCCAGATCTAATTTAATTGAGAGTAAATTTCATCGATCAAACTAGAAGTTCCGTTGAAGTCTATTTGCTCGTGTGTTTACAAAGATAACTGTAACCGAGCGAATCTCAACAGAATCCCTACACATCTCAGACAAACCACGAAATCTGTGATTAACCAAAAGGTCTATGCTCTATGATGAATGCACATCACTAAATCAAATCGTAGCTTGTTAGAATAAGTCATATGGCATCGAGGATGGAGGAATTTGTATGAAATAAGTTTGTGATTTCGATGATATGTACAACCTCGAAATGAAAACCCATATTGACATAGGTAATTGCTTTTTTAAGCAATACCAAATAGATATCTGTGTGTTAATAAACCACGATCTTTCGGCGCTGTTATGGCCCTGCTTGCCTGAGTACCGTGGTTCGAAACCCGGTGGAAGCAAGCACCATTCCTTGATAAATATTGTCACATGCGGCGTGTATATTTTGAATACATTTGTTTTGGGGGTTTTTGGGGTTCAGAACAAGGGACAAGCCTTCAAACCAGACATTCAGTCCTGCCGTTGATAATGCAAACATTTAATTATTTTCCAGAAGAAATTAGAAATACAATATAAGGTCAGGAATTGAAGTAGTCCATATGCATTGTCTCTGTAACGTGTTACAATATTTTAGCAGTAATATTATTGTAATTAATTCGACCAATGTATCTTCGGAATGCTTTGAACCTCTCTTGGGAATCTATCGGCTAAAAGTGAAAAAAAAAAAAAAATCCGTGGATTGAAAGTATCCAACAACGAAAAAGCATATCGCAAGAGGATTGTTCGATTTGTTTTGTGACGGACGTGAAGAGGTCTTCTGGTTATTGCCTGGACAAAAGATCTGTGCTGAAAAACCCTCTAAAACAAATTGCCCGTTAAAGCTATTACACGTAATTACAAATTCCTGGGCAAGTTTGGCTCGGAATAATTGACGGTTTGACCGCTTATGAAAATATGAATTAATCCCCGTTGAATTCAGCAAAATGACTCATCGACGGAGATGGCAGTTTGACACTGTCGAAGTAGTTCGCTAAATCCGCTCTCACGGTCTCGGATCAGTGGATGGAATACATATTTCAACTCGTCCATGTCCATAGTTCAACCTTTGTAGAGTAACAAAATGGACAACACCGCGTTTACTATAGTTGGGGGTTTATTTTATTGGGTTAAGGCACCGTCGCGATCGCTATACATATGATTTGTTGGTCCTTTTAACATTGATAATAGAAAGTATAAGACGTTCAATATCGAGTTTATGTTATTTTCTGTGTGTTTTTGTTTCTTAATGTAAGCTTATATGTTTTTCGATAGCATTGTTCACGAAATTTTTGTTTCCACCATAATAGATTTGAACACCTGTGTAACGTCAATCGGCCCACAGATCCCTTGAAAATCTTGACAAACTAAAACGTTTCTCCAATAATAATTATGTTAATAATATGAAATTCGTACGGAATTGCAAACATTTTTTATTCAATGAGTGTGGGGATTCTTATCCAGGTCTGGACAGAGTTTATTTGTCTATCCACAGTAATACTATTTACGGAATCTTATTTTCTTTTTTTGAATTGTGTATTCCCTGACGATATCTGTAAGGAAGACGTAACTTTCAATTAATCATGTAACTTAAATGATGTATGTATTTAGACAAATCTGCTCTGTTTTACATCACGATGAGGCCATTTCTGGACGTTATCAGGCTGTATTATCTTATATCGCTGGCAATCGAAGGCTTACTTTTCTGTTCACTGAATATCGCTTTAATTCCCATGTGGCTGGCTGATATGGCCATTTATTATCTGGATATTCTTTCGGTTGACGTTAGCCATATTTCCGTGGCTACTTTTACGTGTGGGTGAATACCGTTTTAGCGACTCTATGAAGTAAAGCCACGGGAAGAGAAAAAACAGGCGCGAAGATACATTAGTAACCCTAGCAATGGTAAAAGGGAATGGCATAATTCCTGCGAAGGAGCCTTCTCGGTTATTACACACTCAGAATTGTCAGTTGAATATAAATATGTACTTCCTAAGTCCACGTTCATTTTGTGAAGGGGGGAGGTAGTCAACATTTATGGGTACGTTTTAGCGCACAAAATTGTCTGTTAAATATAAATATGTACTCCTAAAGTCCGGGGCCTTTTGTTTATTTGAGGGGGGGTAAATCAGTCAACATGAATGAATACTTTTTGATACACACATATAGTTTAACAGCACTTGTGGGAATAAAAGCGCGAATGCAACTAGCAAATTAAAAACACAAGAATTCTGACTATTTTACAGCAGTTTATTGTTAATATTCTCTACTTTCTGAAATCGCTCATGATCACAAAATAGTACAAAAACACTGGTAAATATCCTCTACCCTATCAAAACATTTGACAAAACATAAAACGCATAAAGAGACACATTACTGTTAACATTAAAATATTTTCCCTCTCTCGGTATCAGATATTAGAAAGAAAGGACAAAAACATTTGAAACATCACTCAATAAAATTTATTATGTTTTTATTTGTAAAGCGTAACAAGCGTTGCCATGCGTAATTTGAACTAAGCATCAGACAAAAATTCGAATTTCTAAACAGAAAAGATTAAAGTTATTAACGTAACCAACTATAACCATCTGCAATGCATTATACCAGTATTGTGGCTTATTATCCCATAGATCGGAGAGCGTTTGTAAATAGAGTGTAAGAAAATCATCCAATAGTGTCTGTATTTGTTGCTTGATGGTTTTGTCTGGAGGAACATAGAGTATATTATCTTTGCAAGCTCAATGTCTAGTCTCCCGAGAAGTGATAACGTTGTTTTTGTCTGATTACCTCTGTAACTCGGCTGAATACGCCTACAGTAAATGCCATAAAATTAAGGGCTGGAAAGATGAATAAACCCTGTGAAACCCCATCATGCAACCCCACTCTCCCATTTTTCCTGAAACTAAAATGCACAATTCTGCCTAAGCAATCTCTTCAGTTATAAATGTTGAGAAAAAATTCTTACGTTATTTTAAGAGAAAGGTTTGACATTACGAAGTTTTTTTAAGAGCCAACCAGGGCCAACCCCATCATGCAACCTATCCTCCCATTTTCCTGAAACTAAAATGCACAATTCTGCCTATAAGCAATCGCTTCAGTTTAAAGTTTTTGAGAAAAAATTCTGACGTTATTTTAAGAGAAAGGTTCAGAGGATTACGTATGCGTTCCAGTAACAGAACTTAAACTTTAAATATTTGAGAACGGCTCTCTGCATGGTGTTGTGTTGTTGCAGATGAGGATATGATAAATTTGTATGCCAGACGGCGTCCATTGGCTTGCTCTCGAAAAACTTCGTTATGTCAAAGCGATCATTATCGATATGACAGAAGCGGTCACTTAAACTATTTGTCAATTGAGACAGAAGCATTTTATATAGCCCACATTGGTGTAATGTAACGCTGCTTACTATTGAATACTGCCAGGTCTAACTGCCCCAAGACAGCACACAAGAGCTCTTTTAGATCTACGGTTAGACAAATTAAGATCCAATTCATGTCCTAAGAAGTAATTCATCAGACATAACAGCCTGGCACTTCCAATATAAATTGATTTGTGTTTACGTCAACCATAACTACAATACTGCAATATATGAAAATATATAAAGCGATTTACAATTGGTGATAACGCGGAACATTCTTGTCCTTAACAAAGTATGAAACCAAACTATTATTGAGTTTACGGCCCTCTCGTTGGGTCAGTTGCACTTGTGGTTAACGAAATTTGCCAACTTTGACATTCTGGCATTTCCAAGTGTTGGTGGCTTTGATAAGGAAATCTCACTTTGTTTTTATCCAGCTGGTTGGAGAACTCAATGACGTTTTAGAAACAACATCATAACGACCATTCACAGGGTCACACAAAGATTATTTGCTGTTGTATTATACACGCCGTCATATAAGTATATAAGGAATCCCACAATCCGAAAAACTATCAGCTGTTGTTTTATGTGTCGGCCTACTAAGCCTGCCTCGATATACCGCTGACGGGTTCGAGTCCGTCTATCGAACATCATGTGTATGCGTGAGTCGCATTTCAGTAGCCTAGATGCTTTCACCTAGATGCTTATTACTGTTATTCACTTGATGTCTGACGAAAGTGTTTCTATTAATATTCATTTATTTTGTCTCTTTTATGGTTGGAATTTCAGTTCACACCTTTAAACTTATTATCGTTATTCGCTTGTCTATAAAGATAGTGATTTATAAATATTCATTGTTGTATTTTTTAGAATCCTGAACTACAGTCCAGACTTGAGTATAGCGCAGACTCGCATGGCGATCTACAATGCTCTCTATGTATGGCAAAAGAAGACGCAGTTAGATTTCGAAGAGAAGATATCTGGCCACGCCGATATAATGATACGGTTCGCCAGCAGATATCACCAAGATGGGTACCCCTTTGATGGCAAAGGTGAGTGGCTGTTAGTACAATGTATTGAGCTAGAGTCCGTTTTTCAAAGCGATCTTGGCTCACGTTAAGCGTAAATACCATGACGACCAGTGCTGAAAACATAGTATTGCCATGACAGTTACGTTCTTCGAAGGCTATAAGACCGCTTTGCGAAACGGTGCCCTCTGTTAACTAGCTTTACGGACTGTTAGAAGACGTTACGCGACGAAGAATTGTTTTCTGATGTGACGTCCTTTTCTTTGTGACGCAACGTCATCAAACAGGCTTTTAGGCTAACAGTTTTGAACAACCGGCCCCAATGGAACAAGTCTTCTTTAGACCAATGTTTGTTCAGTTTTTGAAAAATATTCTTTTAGTATTCTGAGGTGTGCGTAATACATCATTAAATAAAATGGCAATTACATTTAATTTCATGCCAAAACTCTCCATTGGGGATTGCGTAGATTGTGTAGATAGATTATATATAAGGCCAGGGGTCACCTCTTCTTGAACACAAGCCATTCTGTTTGATTCCTGGACTGATTTCAACCTGCTAAATTGTCAGAACTAAAATTTGTTCAATATATTTATGTATCTTAAATGGACGAAAGTGCTGATAATCAAATCAGTCGATTACATGACATCGATTATAGTTCAGAAGTATCACATCGGAGTTCCCATTTTTTTTCCAACAGGTAAAGTTTTAGCACACGCTTTCTTTCCCGGAGAAGACAAGGGTGGCGACACACATTTCGACGATGACGAACACTGGACCGTTAACTCTCAAGAAGGTATGTTCCTTACTCAAATCAAAACTTAACTCAAACAAATGATTCTATAGTAGGTTTATTGCATTAAAATACGTTTTGTTTATAATCACGAAAGTGTAGGTTCCTTAAAGCCGCTGTTTTTGATATACGGGCAAAAAAACCTTACCTACAATAGTTTTAGTCCAATATATTTAGTCATAGCAAAAACTTCATGGATCAAAGAAGAGAGTTCCAAGGAACGGGTGCAGTAATCCGAAATGGCGTTGGCAAAACGGAAACTTGGCACAGTGCAGAACTTAATTAGAGATAAAACAAAGCAGGGCTTACAACTAGGATAAGTTTCAGCTACGTCTGAATACATTCAAGTGGTCTGATTTAACGAATCGTAAATTAGTTCTTCCAATCTGTTATCTAAGTTTAAAATTACACCTTTACTCGGACGGTCAAAGGTCGGCGCCCTAGAGGAGACGCCGTAATCAAGAGCGATAACTCTCATTGTAATGTCTTTCAACGCGGATATTTTGTGCGCGAATAAAAAGCGATAGTTTATAACAAGTACCTCGGTTATGTGAAGCAGATTGTTTTGAGCGAGAGTGGGTTATCACAGGCGTCCATTTATGGCCCAATGCTGTTCTCTGTCAGTCGTTTTACAAAAAAACCATTGTGCAGGATTGCTTGAACGCCGACGAAATTCTCTGTAAAAATAGAAGATGTGTGTAGACGTTAACTCCACCCAACTCTACGTGTATAGTTAGCCCTGCGATGATTCACCAACAGGAAACAAAGTAATGCTGATAGAGTGTTACGTAAGTCATGGCTGGCCCAATACGCTACGATCAAATTCTCCATTACCCGAACTCACCTCAACGTACATTAACACATCTGGAAGCACTTTCGCGTTTTAACATTTTGAGAAAGTGGCAATCTACTTTGTCAACAGGACAGCAGTATACGTGGACTTGTTTTAAGCAAATATTAAAAAAAAAAAAAAATACAACAGCTTCCGTTGTAAATGTACGGATTTTCGATGCTTACAAGGTGAAGCGGTTAAGGCTTAAATTAAACAGTTTTTGTTCAATCCTCATGGCGGAAAGTAGGGTTTCACTAGTCTTAAATATAGTTTTCCACGAAAACCTCGTGTCCGTGTGTGATGTAAAACCGACAAAGCTCTGTTAAATATATCTTCTGGCTGCACAATGTTATTCCGCATAAATGTTATACATCATACCAGGTGCCCGGCCTTGCCGCCATATTGAAAATGTCAAACCTGATTCCCAAATCAGTGAATAGGAAAGTTTGATCGAAAGCAGGTGCTCGGGATAAACAAAACAGGAAAATGACGATAACCGTTGAGTACAAGCATTTCCTGTTCGGTATAGATTTGTACCAGGCCCGGGGTGTTGATTTGAGCATTTATCTGCAAGATTTGCCTTCGTTTCCAACTCCGGCTTATGCAGCCTTCCAATCATCTAATCTTTGACACATTTGACAGATTAAAGCGTAACTTCTATGAGGAGTTATTTGGGCATAAATATTTATTCTGCTTCTGCTTATTTCAAGTAGCCTAATTTTGTATGAACCATTCCGCTGCATGGAAAACGTGCATATTATAGCATCATAAATGTGTCCTTTAAAGAGGCACTAGCTCCCAAAATTAGCTTTTATCAATAAATTCAGATTGCTACGATTTTAAGTGCTATCAAAGTTTGTTCATAA
>JAVFBX010163561.1:0-15109 GCA_034783855.1 Mopalia kennerleyi
ATTCCCTCCATTTAATTTATTACAATGTATCTGTATATTTATTATTATTATTGATGGTGAATAAAATCATATCATATCAAGTAAACGATGTTGGCTACATATCGGCATTTCAATCTAATTGATTAATTATCCCTCATACACCAGGTCCGACTTGTCAACACATTTACGCAGAGGTAACCTGTTTTAGGATATTGATCGAGGTTTGAAAGGACAACCATATACCGATTTCATTTTTGAAGTTAGCCATGAAAGAGTAACGCAGGAATTGCAGTCGGTAATACAATATACTCTTCAGTCGTAAATGTTTTAAGTCAAGAAAACTCCCACCCACCTCTGAGACGAAACCTCCAGTAGTTACCCTAATCAACCGTTCCAGAGTTCACAGTCGAAGGCTTGATACATGCTTCTAAGGATTTGTTTAAACATGCCGACCAAAACAGCTGAGACGACTCATTTCAGGTGAATCCAGAATGTAAACACAGCAGAATTACGCATCATGCATCAATATTTACATATTACGCCACTTGCTCCAGTCAAATTCTCCATGCCAATACCAAAAAGCCATCTAACAACTAATATGCAAGTTCAGAACAAAAATCAATAAGAAATATTGCTTTTTATTTTCAAAACAACATTTGATCTGACAAAACTATATTGTATAGTTAAACGTGCTGATGAAAAAATCGACACATTTTACTTACCAATTGATGCACACATAAAAATGTTTAGTAACTATTATAATATATCATTAAAATAATGCTCCGCTTACCCTGATATATGATAAACCCTAACAATTGAGATGGAACAGTTTATATTTGGCGATCGCGTTATTTACCTTATCACGCTGTTATGAAACTTGTTGTAATTATAGTTTGCAGCCCAGCAATAGCCTTCATGAGTCTTGAGTTTTGGCAAGATGCCAATTTATACCATTTTCCATTCTTACGTCATATGAAGGTGGATTCATTACCCAATTTACGATCATATTCAGTCACCATGTAAAGCGAACGAGCAATTCTAACAGAGACCTTGGTGTCAAGATGCCAGCCAGATTTCTAGTGACATGTCAGCATTCCAGAGGTAGAGCAAACTACATTATATGGATGGAACAAATCTCTTTGTATATAAGGGTGAATCGATGGATCGATTGATTGCTGTTTTAAAGTTGTGCTCTAGCCTAAGTCACTACAATGAACAACAAAATTCGGAGGGTCTGAAATAGAATATTTTCAAATTATTGGAATCTCAAGGTGTTATCCCCCCACAAAAAAACTATGGATATTTTAGTAATTGCTAGCATTTCTAAATAGAACAGAATCCTGGTCAAAACATTTAACCGGATCAGCTGTGAGGTGTTTGAAGCCGTGTTTAGTGTTATTTCCAGGTTAGCCCGGTAAACGTGAGGCGTAATTTTACAAAATAAATCTTCTTGTGAAGACCAACACTTTCTCCACATGTTACAATGTGAATTAATTTCATAATATGGACCAAAGTCAGTGATCATAAGGCAGGAAAATGTTGTTCAAGCACATACTCTATATTCGTAGGCCCTATATATACACTTCTGTTTCAAATGCATGTTATCAGCATGTGTCCGGTCTTATAACCCATGCTGTGAAGATCGCTCTTTTTCTCGAAAATATTGATTTTTGGTCAACCTTAAAGCAGCGAAAACTCCCACAAACCCTCTTTAATCGCAATACAATAAAATCTTCTCTCTCACAACGTTTTGAATCTAAGGGTTCGAAAGCATGCAGCATCTCGATTCCAAACTTGGTGGGCGAATATATCATATATATGGCTTCTGATTCTTTCCATGGAATTTCGGTGTTTGTATTTGGTGTTCTCTGAAAGGCATACGGTTTGCATAAAAATGCCATGGAGAAAAAACCCTCGGAAAATTGTCTCGCATAGACTAATGATAATGGCTTAAGGAATTTACCGATAAATCTAAAACGTGTCCTTTAAATTAATCACACTCGCACATGGATGTCGACAAATTATAAAACGGATGAATTATCGTATGTTCGAAATGAAAGCTAAATCTCGAGCTGTTTTGCGCAACCAAAATACATTTCACTAGAAGGTAATAAAACCCTGACAACATACTCGTAAATGGGTTTAAAATAAGCCTAACTAGCCTATACAAACAAAGAGGTTTTATCAATAAATTTAAAATATGTGAACGATTTCATTTTTGTAAAAATATAAATTGGTGATCAATTTTAGCCAAGATAATAATTTAGTCCCATTTCTCTGTATGCAAGGTTTGACATATGAGCATTGATTGCTGCCATATATTTTTAATGCGGAGAAAGACAATTTCGCTGAATTCGAACTCGCTATATATATATATGTATTTATTGAGTACACGGAAATTTGAAAATGGCTTGGAAATATGCCGTGTGGAAGATGAAAAATCTACTTTAGAATATAAAAAATTTAATAGGACGTAGGATTTTGTGTACTTTTAGAATAACAAATGCCGACAAATTGGAAAATTTCCAGTAATTATAACGATAAAACTATTAAAAATTAAAGTTAGAGGAAGAGACACCATTAAAACCCAGTAGGCCTACATTCAAGAAAAGATGTGAAAATACAAATAATTTGAACGCATTAAGCATCCATTCTAAAAGGGTGAGTGTGTTGCATTTCTTATTAAAATAAACATAATAATACATAAGTGAAAAAACTTATAATTGTTTAAGTGTGTTTCACGTTAAAGACAGATTGTATGCCGTTGGTGGCGATATTTGTTAAATAAGCATAAACTACACATGTACAGCTGAGCTAAAATTCTGGTCAAGGAATCTTTAACAGACGCTATACTTCCACTGGTGAAGTGAGCGTGGTTGCCATGCCAACGTGTAGTTTAAAGGCTCCTTATCGATTTGTGGAGCAGAAACTGTCTAGTAAAGTGAGAATATAGAGGAAGCTAGTGGGTTGAATTACACAGACAATCTACTGGGGACACTCTGACCGAGAAGAATTTCATTGATTTGTGATTAGCGCCATAGGTAATAGTCGCACGACAGGCGATACACAGACAACTCTAGTATAAGACTTTAATCGGCCGTCTATTAAAGAACACTCAGTCCGACATTTCTCACAAACATAACAGACTAGCTGGGATTGAAAATATTCAGGAGTTATCATATTTATTAAATGTCGCGTGAAGGTCCATGACACGTGTATAATCATCGTGTCAATTAATCTGGTAAATCTCTACAACCGCTCTGCTCTGTTATTCCTCCGTTCATTCTCAAGCAAACTTGGGCTCTCAATATTAAAAAGGTATGTGTAAACTATTACCAAGGAGTAGCGCAATAAACATCATAAACAATGAATGGACCCTCGTTTGTTTGGTTGGTTTTTATTTCACCTATATATGACGACTTATTGCCGAGTTCTCAGTCACCCTGCTTAACTACATATCCAGGGGATCCAGGAGAAAACGATGCCACCTCGCGCGACTCCTTCATATAACCGACGTATATACCGCGTAACTTGAACCCATGCGGTACATCGAAGGAAGATCGCTAGTACAACATACTAACAACTAAGCCACGGCTGCTAGCCCACCTCATCCTTTAGAAAAATACAAATGAGTCATCATCCAGGTACATTTCGTATTTTGGGAATAAATTCTTGCGAAAAGTATTTCCAACTTACCTTTAATACTTGGGCGAAAAATTTCAGATTCTAAATTCTGTTATAACATCATGTTTATATCTATCATGTCAATTAATTAGGCGATATGTATCATGTCAATTCTGCGATATCTATAATTTCAATTCGGCGATATCTATAATTTCAATTCTTGATATCTGTGATGATGTTCTATCATGTCAATTCGGCGATATCTATCATGTCAATTCGGCGATATCTATCATGTCAATTCGGTGATATCTATCATGTCAATTAATTCGGCGATATCTGCGATGATTTTCTATCATGTCAATTCGGCGATATTTGCGATGATTTAGAGAGACACCAGAATGTATTGAAAGTGTTATGAGTGATTCCCGATGTTATTTCCGTTATTTAACCCAGTTCACTGAGCACCATGTTGTACGAATCTTAAACATTACAGTATGTGAGATTTCATTCATATGGCAGCGTGTGCAGTCAGTCTCACAGTCATTTATTCAGTTCAATTTGTTTTTTTGATGAAAGTTGTATAAGGATAATATTGCTACTCACAATTATATAGAGTATTGAGCAGTTTCTGATTCCATTTTTACGATGATAGAAAACCTCCATCATGTGTGTATCCAGTCGTTTGGGGTTAGTGGAAATTGCAAATCTGTACAAATTATATGTCACTTAAGTGAAACATCGACGAGTTTGTCATTACTACCCATAATCAAGGAAGCAATGAACAAACACAACACGTGTATAAATATAAATGTATAATGAAAACAATGTATACTCCGTCAGTAGTTACTTTTGAAGTTCCTATTGTCTAACGAATATAGAATGTAACATATTAATTTCCCGTAGAGATCTTTGCATGCGTCATAAACAGAATCGTTTTTCTTTAGCATGCGCTTGGCCGGGGTTTTAAAATATAAATCTTAAAACGCCATTTATGAGAGTTGTAAAGTCTCCATATTGACAATGCCGTTAACATCATTTGTAATATTATTTACATCGGATAAGGCTATCTAGTTTAATTTTTCATTTAAAGATACGAACAAACGTAAAATAATAAATTAATTAAAAGCTTGCAGTGTCCAGGATAATATACTTTTCAACTATTCGTTCGTTTCTAAAGATGAGGTTTAATTATGATAATATTTTTTGTACTGATAGCGAGTGTATATCACAAGAAGTAACTTACAGTCAGATTGCCTTCAGTAAGTGAGCTCAAGTTTTATCAGTTTGTATAAAGAGTATGCTCAGTGCACCAGGGGAGGACTATAGTGCCTCATTAATATAGAGATTATAAAGCCATATCTTTAGAATAAGTCCTTGGCGCACTCCTCCGGTTATCTCTAGCGGTGTGTCGAAAGACAACTACCGCAGTAGTAATTCCCTGTGTGTGGCCCATTAAATACGAACTTAAACCTCCTACACCAACAATGTGCAATTTATAAAATAGCACAATATATGATAAAATGAACAGTGTTGAAAGTGATAGCAAAACATTAATTCTTTTAAATTATATATTTTTTTAGGAAGTCAGTCCGACAATATCAAATGCGTTGTACCATTGATGCACTGGTGAACGAAGCCAGGCATGTATATGTGGCACAGAATGGGCAGTGAATGGGTTTCTTTATCAGTTGTCCTTATATCATTTCTCATATGGTTTCCTTACATCATTTCTCTTCATGGTTTCCCGTTTTAGTAGAATAAAAGAAAGCAAAAACAGAGGCACATAAATATAAAACTATCTGCGTAACTTCACTGACGTGAGATAAACTTTAGGAAAGGTTTAACAAATCTATAGTAAGTGAATTTATTCCGACTTTGTTGATCATATGTTTACGAAAATAATCTCAGCGGAAGTAAGTTACCAACGTACTGCATGTTGGCATCCACACAACATTCTGCACTTAAATAACGAGATGCAGGAATGTGATGTTAGGGTCAGTCCGTTAAGCTAGATATGAGGCCATTATAGTGTCAGGTTATTGTTAGAGTTAGTTTTAGGGTTAGGTTTAGTATTAACCCTAACCCAGAACTAAGGTCTAACCTTATGTCTTACATGACAGATGTAAGGGACCAAGGAAACGAACAATGGTATAGGCGTGCCTTTTGTTTTTGTAGATAAACATTTTTTTCGTTTGTTTCCGCATACTTCCTTTAGGAAGATAACATGTTGCAAAAATGTTTCACAAAGTCTGTCACAGATATGACATGTTTGCGCCCCGATACAGATAATCTCATGGGTTTAACTGTTTTTGTTCTCAAGAACTACGAGTTCCGCGGATAACGAAGGAGTCTGATCCCTTGCATATTAGTGAAATATCCTTAATTACCAAATAAACAACTAACACACTCACGAAGTAAAGTTACGTTGAATCCACGGTATGTGCTCAAGATGGATAGTTAGTCTGATCACATTCTTATGTTATTATTACAGCTGACCATTAACCTGCCTTCATTCTATAGTACATTTAAATTCACGTGACAATTTTTTTACTTTACATTATAAGGATTAACATATATAGTCTGTGTGAGTATAACTACGTCAAGATCACAATAAACAAGTTGTAAATACTAGCAAAACATGTTAACCGAAATTGTAACTACCATTAAAGCTAAAACGAGAAATCTTTAATAAGTAGCCTGCAAGATATTAAAAATTCTGTGTTGACTGAAACTATCGGAACAATGTTTTATGAACAATTGAGCTTGAATCGAGCTTGGTAAACAGGCCTTTCACACAGGTTGTATCAACTGGCCAGGGACACCCTGTTTGTATTAGGAATCACAAACAAATAAAATGGCTGTGTTTAAACCCATTGAAGCTTAATTGTACAAACTTTAGAATCCTCACTAACGACAACAACGGGTATTTTTAGAACTTGTTGTATGCGTTCCTCTGATGATTTAGCTACCCTTGAAGCCCAATGGATTGTTCATTAGAGTCAGAAATTGTCCATATAAATCTGTTGAGAAACTTAGATAACTATCCAGTAATTCCAGTTCCGTGACCCCCTTTTTTTTCTCTCAAACGGCGAAACCAGCATTACAAATGTTGCCATTTCATTTAAATATTGTATAAAGATATATGTGATTCTCCCACCTAGCAGTGACTGAGATTCTCATATTAGAATCATAGCTCTGAAGCGAAAACTTGTTGGGTGAAAATCTTGTTTTTCATGGCATCACTAATTATATCACAATTGGACATACAACCAGTTTATGGCCCGGTCACGATATTTATCATGTTAAGGTATCTTTAACTACAGTTCACACAGATATACAAGACAGTACCATTTAACCAGTACATGTATTCCGGACATTTATCCTTTGTATAAATCCGACATTTTATTAACTGGCACGTTATAGGTTATTTAATACAATTGGTTAATTTCTTTCTCTTTGGAACCAATCAGCGTTGGGTGGATAAAGGTCGGGGGTTATGGTGGCAAATGTATCAAATAGCTTGCTCAACATTATATGAAAAAATGTCTTGCCTCCACCAGGATTCGAACATGGGACCTTTGGGTTAAACATATATATTGTTGAGGTAAGCACATTGTTCTCTCTTCATTTATTCAAAATATATGTGTTGAATAAATGAATAAAGAAAAACTATATAAGTATAAAGATTATATAGAGTACAGATTCCAAGAAAGGCCCCATGCAGGACATTTAACTATAGCAAACACTGCTGGTTCACCTACTCCGGCTCGCAGTGTAATGACACCAAACAATAGTATGTTTTATTGTTATATATACGCATTCGATCACCTCCATCATGATATAGGGTGCACTCGCCTTGAATGGCTAGATTGTACTTGGGTGTTACAAAGTGGATTGGGTGTTACAAAGTGGATATACGCAAACACGGGAGTGTGGAACAATTCATATTGTTCCTATAATTGTTGTTTTAAATGGGATTTTTTCATATGGATAAGAAATCTGTCAAAACGCTTCTCTAGTAATAATAATCAACGCTTATATATTGCCGTGCATAGTAAAAATTGCCAAACTTTTGCAAACATCTGAATTTGCTGTGTGTTTTCAATAAGTGTTTTGCCTATATATGTATGTCGATGATACACCAATGAGCTAATTGGGAAGAAAACAAAAAGATTTCAACATTTCATACAAGTCAATATAAATAAACAGCGCTATATTTGAAGAAATTATTATAGCTTTTGACAATTTGCAATTACGCTTTATTTTATTTCAAAAATTGAATTTGCATCATTTCTTTTAAGATTTAGAAGTTGAACCTCTTTTACACCACTGCAATTAGGGTTTTTCTCTCATTACTTAATTTGTTCAGCTAATGTTATTGTTGTTGTCTATATACATGCTATCATTCTCGCTATTGTATTGAGTGATATACATAAGTGTTTTTTCTCTTTCGTTTATTTAATTTAATTTCCTCTAGTTATGATCATCTTCAAGTTCCAGTTAATATTGTCTTCATCCGGAGACTGCAAGTATTGTAGGTTTTTGTCGCAAGCATACGTTTATACATTTCAGTTAGCTTATTTTCATAATTTTGGTGGCAATTTTCTATAAAGATTTTAGGGTGTGCAGGTTTTTCTGATTTTGTATGGGTTTTGTTTTTCGTGAATTTGTTGAATTAAATCTTATGTTCTTATTCAGATTTAAGGTGTTTCGTTGTATAACCTCCCCTTCTAGAGTTTTGAGCAAATTGTAAAAAATTGTTGTTATTTTTATAAAAATGCAGGTATTTCTGGCGACATTGGCAATTCGTTTAAGAACATGCTGTTATTCCGAAGCACCATTTGTTAGAAAGTTTCGTTGATTTGGAGGTGGTACATTTGTTCCCCCTTACTATATATTTGTAAAGTACGATTTCATTTCCGATACAAACAGAAAGCACCGTGTAAAACTCGTTAAAAAAAATTAGGTAAACAAAATAAAGGATTTTAAAAAAAATGAACACATTGACCTTAAATCATGGAAATGTTAACTGGATACAAAATTAAAATTCAACTGGCTATGTTCTTCTTCTGAATGTAATATGATATACAGGCTTCAGTAGAGATATATAGTAGTACCTGCATGCACCGTTATAAAACTACCATCTACGTTCCAAATGTATATACATAGTGGCAATATCAACACTAACAATTTGGTATTTTAATGACAAAGCATTTGAAGTTAAATTTGATATTTAAAGAATGCATATCGGTGTGATGGGTAATGGTATAGTTTAGCTGTTAATTGATGCAATTTGAGTTATATTACCATATTTATCATCGGTTAAAAATATATGTGCGTGACTCTCTTGTAAAAATGTTATAGGTCATATTTTAACCTGTATTTGTTTATATTATAAATGTAAAAAAAATTTAAAAAAATTATAAACATAATTAACAAAAGTTTATTTTTTAAAAAGGAAATATTGTCAGGCGTAAGATCATATTTACAAACTCTAGCACAATCAACAATAATAGCAACCATTATATCGGGCATTTTTTCATTAGTAATAAACTAGTTGTGAAATTTGTTTTGGTACAAAACTATATATAATTGTCTTGAGATTTAATCCGATAAATTAAATGGAATAAAAATAAATGAAATTAACAAAAATCGAGCACTTTTAAAAATTGTCAAGCAGACTGGCTTTTCATTTACTTCGGGTTTGTATAAAGTTCATTCATAGTGTCATCCAATCGGTCCAAATCTGCTTTTTTTATTGTTGCAGTAAATAGACTGCTGTGTTCGTCAAGGGATTCAATTCTATATTGTGATCGTGTCCATTGTCATGCGTGCGCAGGATTCACCTCCATTGTCCTCAATAGACTCTCAGCCCATTCACCTCGATGATATGTTCGGGGATTTTCGACCATTTCCGTCAAGATGTCACGCGTGCAGACTGACGACAAAGGAACTAATTCTTGAGTACAGGGTAATGTACATGTTTAAATTACCATGTTGTCTGTTACCATCACATAATGGATTTAAAAAATTAGAAGAGAAATGGTGGAGAATTAGATGCCGGTATAAGGGAAAATTGAGACGGAACCTTGGAATATAATTTTAAACTATGCATTTAGAAGTCACTCTGATTACTTGTTCAATTCTAGTTTTGTAGTTTTATTGAGGTAACTCACCGAAATTGTTACTGATTGTCAGCTGTAAACTACCAAATATTAAATAATGTTGAATTCAGCCTGTAACTTTCCCTCTCTTTGCATTTCAATCTTTATTTAACACCGAGAGTAAGTACGGAAGTAAACGGTATAGCTATAGGCTATATTGCTTCGACAAATTTCCCCCGAATTTGATCCCACAAAATGACTATTTTATAAACATGGAAAGTTGGTTCTATTTCTCCAAACATAATCTTTCTATTTGCATGCAAAACAGTGTCACTAGTTCTATTAAAAACCCAGCTTACGTACCAAGCGGATGAAATCCATGAACGTTTTTATAGAAAAGCGGATAAAATGTATTATTGTTGCTGGTGACCAAACCTGTAACTTGGTAACACACCAAAAAATAAATAAAATAAAATATTAAAGTCATGCTTGATATTTTAAACGATCCAGCGGCTGCTAAGCTTTAAACTTCTCTTCTGTCAGATTTAGCTTTTCTTTCAAAATCATAGGACCGCACGATTCGAGCACTAAATGTTACGTGGTCTCACACATGCAGAGAAAATAAAAACTGCCCTATTATCTTTGAAAATTACGATAAAGGTATGTACTATGGGTGTCGTATATAAAACAAAATTATTTACAAAATGAGTTCAAATCAGGCTTATTTATGACTCACATTTAGCTAAGTTTACAAACGACAACACATTCACATATATGGCATGCAATGCTATTTTGTTGTACAGTAAAAGTGGAGTTGTTTGTGATGAAGCGGTTTCGTTTTGTTTACACGTCTTGATTAAACAAAATGTTAAATGTTACAGAAAATGACACGAAATTCGGCTTGTTAGTTTATAAGAATGAACCGGACTATATATACAATGTGCAATGGCGAACCTTTATGCAAAACTCCACGAAATAAATGTGCCAAGTGTCACATTATAAAAACTGGCTGTGGAAACATGAATCATCAAATAAAGATTACATATAAATTCATTTCGAGTAAATACAATACATAAATATATTTAGTTTATATTATGCAAGATACTGCCACAAGATAAAGTTGACAATTCTATTTACAATTCTATTAAATATTCCAAATTTGTTGCACTGTTCAAGAGTAAAAGAAAAATAAATTCGTAAAAGAATAAATAAAATACCGTAAAATCTTTATTTCATCAATATCATGTTGATTGTCATATAGTGTTAATGTTTCATAGGAGTTGCTATACATAAATTACGGTCTGACGCCTTAGAAAAATATTTTTATTACGTGAAGCTATAATTGTTAAGATTAAGATATAGACTATTGGAATTATTTTGCACCTAATCGTGGAATTGCGCTTTAACCTGGAATTGTTTGCGTTTAATTATGGAACGTCGCTTAATCGTGGCATTTTTCATGCGCTTATTGTGAATTTGCGTTTAATCCTGTAAAAGGTTTAATCGTGGAGAATCTCCTTATCGTGGGATTACCTGCACTTATTCCTCGTTGTTCTGTTAAAAATTTCGTCAGGTTGAAGAGAGTAGCTATTGAGCACTGTTGTTTGATGGAGCTACAGTAGCTTTACTTCAAGCAACAGTGATCGATCTAGCTATACTCTCCCCGACCTGTCTATATATATTGTTTCTGCTAATGTGGAAAGCATCTGTATAAAAACACGTGTCTACATATCTTGAGATTCATAATTCCCGGGTCAGTTTAATCAGATTGAGGGATTTACTTCAGGCCTTGTTGGACTGCTTTGGCTCAAAATGAACAAAAAGTGTTTTATTCTTTTTGATTTCAAATTAACCAATAAATCTGTATGACAGTGAAATAATTAATTTAAAATTGTATTAACAAATATTTAAATGTGACACTCACTTTTTAAAAAATTCAATGAGCTGTTTTACGGTCATTGACAAAGTTTGATGGAATTGTTACAGCAGACTATAGACCTCACGCTGCATGTAGGGTCCGTGTCATATGTTGAGGTGTATAGTCCCAGTATAAGTAACTATGTATTACACAGGAATATCTGACAACTCACTAGATCTATTGAAAAGGCTAACCCATCTTTTGTTGTATACCGAATTGATAGCAAATGTTTAAATTTCATTTTTTTACACTTGAGATTTACAGAGTAACCTGCCTTTTTTTCTCGAAAATAGTTCAAATTTCTACTAATTAAACTGATTGATATGCTGCTATTGCAATTACGTTCATCTATCTAAATTTATTCGATTTGCAATGAAATAAAATTTAAGTTATTGAAAATAAGTGGTTTTGATGTGGCAGTTTGTCAGTTCAATATAGATGTACTAGAAATCAGTAAGTGAGTGATACATGTCTATGGCGACATGAATTTTGACGTTGCAAGCAAAAGTGTTCGGACTCCAAAATATCTGTACTGGTGACCGACATAAATCCCAAATGAAACGATTCAATTAACATGTTCTCATTAACTTACCATTTGGGTTTTTTTATGTTGGGAGTGGGCGGAGGGGTTGTTGTTGCTTTTGTTGTTGATGAATTCTCACTATTAGTTTTTTCATGTTCACGATATAGATTGATAGAAACCCAAACTCTGGTTCCTTTTACTAATTCGTGAACAAACCTTACTATTCCGAGGGCTGTGAATTACATGACTATATGTTATTTTTTTACAGGCAGAAAAATTGCCATGGACTTTTCACTTCATCATTCAGGCCGATGTCTATTCAAAATTCACTGATTTGAGCTGCTGGTATTAGAATCAGATACCTCTTCTTTTGAAATTCCTTTTTGATGATGCTATCTCCAATATCACCAAACTTGATCATATATACAACCAGTTCTTTTTCACATTACGCCATAAATATACACTCTATAAAGCAAAATTGATCATATTGTACACAATCATGGTGGCTTTTATTTGTTTAAAAAAAGAGTCACACTAATCGCCATGTTAATGCAGTACGAAAACGACGTTAAATTTTTCATTTCATTTGTTAATTCCTTTTCTTGAGGTGAAAAACCTATCATCTGCGTGGACAATATTTGCACTGTCGGCTTGGTGTTAATGTAAAAATACCACATAAATGAAAGTGTTTCCACACAGTTGGCTTGAAAATATGCCCTGTGGGAAAATATTTTGTATTTGTGTGACAACATTATCACCATGTATGCAGGTAAAAACACCAATGGTCATATAATTGGGCCACCGCCACCAATCTTTTCAATTGTTTCAAAACGTAAGTGATAAATTTATTAACGCTGATCCGTATAGTGGTCAGCTAAATTCGCTATTGCAGTTTAGAGCTTAATCCTACTGTTAAGGAGTAAATATGTAATCAATATATCAACCAATTAAAATAAATGTTTACGGCTTTATGAGAGTTGGTGTTAACTGTCCATTCTATTTGTTTGGGTATAAGAGTATTTATCTTTGAATCATGCCACAATGCGAATGATGCCTACATGATCTGCTCATCTTCAACAAAATTCATCAAGCCTAGTGATTGGGTGTTAATGTCACGTATAATCCTGCAATTACTCATCGTGCCTCTAGGCTTACCTTGTCAAACGAATTAATTATATAGAATAGATATTCAGAAGTCTCTACTCACTAGGATAAATACTTAAGGTTTGCAATTTTATTTGGCCACTCCCAAGATTAAAATTTTAATACAGAAATGTTAGAGTCCTCTAGACAGCAGTGATGTCTAGGGTGTATATTAGCTACTTTGTAGAGATAAAAACAGCAGGTTTATTATTTGCAAATCTTGAAACAGATGTTTATGAAAAACGGGATATACAACAATAGTCTGATTTTGTTGGGTAATTGCGTATTCGTAAATTGTGGAAAGAAAACAAAGAAAACCTCTTTCTTGTTAAAACTAGATCTAGAATTATCAGTACGATTTTATCGTTCTACATTTGCTTCCCATATTTTGCTCAGACGACATTGATTGAAGAAATTTTCTACTCCGGCTACACTGGGTCAGTCGGCATTTTCTCCTGCGAGGTGTCATCCGCCCACAATTGCTCCAGTTCTTATATATCGGCTGAGATAGCTTTGTTGTTCTTTATTGGTGACTTAAAATCAACGAACAATCGAAGCAATGACTCTGGGTGCAAATGTCGCCGAAGAGAATTTCGCCGGAGAGAATGTCGACGGAGAGAATGTCGCCGGAGCAGTTGTCATCGGGGTAACTGACTGACTGGAGCATATGTCGTGGATGAAACCCTCGAGGAACCGTTTGTATTATAGCAGTCCGAGAAATCTTATTCTGTTTTCAGTGCAGTTGTCTGGAGACATAATGCAGGAGCAATTGTAGGGTTACCATCAAATTCTTAGATTTATTTCGATACTATGTACTTGAACTTACTATGTAAGTTGGATAATGTATATTATAAATGACTGGTTTTATATGACATGTTGAGATACCTGATATCCGATTGTGACTTAAATATAACTCTGCAAGATCTCTGCTAAATACAAAACCCTTAGGTGTTCACTATACACTATATTCACTATAGTTAATAATTATTCTTGAAAAGTTTTTTCAGTTTCCACTGATAATATCAATTTAATACAAGAGTAGCTCCGAATAAAGAAAGATTTATTTTAATCTTGACATTTCGGCACTAAATTTATCAACAGGAGAATGGATATCCGGCTTATCATTGTAAACCACGCAATTCTTCATTTATATCTGTTCAATTAATGTATGTATGACAATGCCATTTGTATTTGTTTGTTGTTTTTAATTGATGTTTAACGCCATATACTAAATATTATTCACTCATATGACGGCACGCCATCCCAATGAGTGAGGGATATCGCCATCAGTGCCATTGACAACAAACAAAGACGAGACCGGACAATCACAAGAGTGATACCAAAGACATCACAAAACAAAACTACTTCCTGTTGCTCTTTATACCATAGAGAGCGCCAGGGCACCAAGAAGCTCCCTTTAAATAGCGGCTGCCCTCATTAAGCCGTCTGACTTTTTGTGTTTGTTTAATAAGATAAATTATTGCATGCATGACGAAATGTAATGTTAAATCTTCTTGTTTCTTATTATACGGACAAAAGGTGAATAAAGAACATACAAACTAAAGGGAAAACAACAGCCACGCATGCACGCAACACGAAAAGAACAACGCGCAATATAGCAGCAGCAAGTTGCCACAAATACATTATGCAAGACATAGAAGATATATCCATGATTAGTAGATGCAGAGTTCTGTATCTCAGATCGTCTATCATTCCATGTAGCCTTCACTAGAGATACAGAGTTTGAGCTCTCCTAACCGTGTAATTCTAAGTTTTCACACTTACCGACTTGTATGTGTTCAATTAACTACTGTCCAG
>JAVFBX010163658.1:0-15106 GCA_034783855.1 Mopalia kennerleyi
TTTCCATTATCAACGACGCTTTTAAGTCACAGTTTTAATTTCGCCCAGCTGGCAACAGTTTTCTCGGTCGGCATACTCCCAAATTTGCCAGTAAAATGTCATCTGCACGCCATTCAAACCATGAAAAAATAGCGGAGTTACAGCCCTTTGTTATACAACAGCGCCACGGTTCTCCATTTCCCTTTAAAACGAAAACAAACTCGTGCCAACAAGCAAGATGACAAATGAATTACTAATTATTACTAGATCATATAAAATCGATTTTACGGACGGTTTAATTTTTGCATCGCAAGAAATAGCGATGCCAAAGTATGAATGGATCGCAAGGAGCCATATTCGTATCGCAAATTGCGATGCGATACCGGACATTTCGGACCCTGAAAGCATTACTTTTTCTGGCTCAGCGATCATTCCCATGACCCCAAATTCATAAACCCTATAACCCAGCTTCTTTCCAAAAATGTTCCCAAAGAAAGTCCAAAAGGAAGGTTTACCACCTCTCGACATGATTTTCACAGATTTAAGCTGAAATACTGCAGAAAGTGATGTCAACCATTATCAATCATATTTTTAAACAAGATAATTTATCTTTATTTGGTAATATTAATTTAGTTATCTAATATTTTGGTTGCATATGCTTGGCACTTTCAGAGCTTTGCTGTAAATTCAGACCATAAAAATCTGTGCATCCACATTTCTGAATCAGTTAATGAGTCTGTATTGTGTACATTAAGAATTTAAGATACGAACTGATAAACATAAAAAGCTATTATATTGAGGTAGAAGCTTTCAAATGAAATTCTCTAATTACCAGATGTTTGTAAATGTAAAGGATGAGTTTAGGCCTAAAAAAAAATGGTTTGTTTCCCCTTACGGCCTGAACAAAATTGGGGGGCTACAATTAGGCAGGCAGGATTTTTATTTTCCTTTTATTTATTTTTTTGTAGACGTTGTACAAAAGAGTAGATATTAAATAAACTTAATACACATGCTCGATTACCGAAAAACATAACAAAACATTTTTTTTAGGCCTTAGAATGTTGAAAAAACAGCTTGGCCTGCTCAGGTTCTTCTCTGGCTTATGATTATGCAATATTTGGAAGGAACTGAGGCTGTGTTATAGAATTATAGAGGTGACAAAGTTTGGATGACCTGTTTGTACCACTTTATCCAATATCACACAGTGTACAACATTATTCATAGTTTCAATTAGAGCATACATGTTGGAATGTACATAACCTACATGTACATGTACCATGAAATCAGTATTATGAGTATAAAGGTAGCAGCCATCGCTTCTAAAGTACCCCACAGTTCACAATAAGTTAGAAAACCAGACTTGTTTATCTTGGTGTAGTAGATAAGATTTAAATTTGTGAAATTTCTGACAATAAATTTTCATTCCTGGTCATCCTTGAATTACCAAGGTTTTTTTTTTTACATTATTGTACAATAACTATGATGCCATGCCCTCCAGTAAAAATCTTTGTTCAAGTTTTTTGAGACTGGGCTAATACATGTAATTATATAGGAGTCTAACTTTGTGACGTTCTCTGATGTGTCAATTGTGGTCAAGCTCATAAGCTGTCCAATTTCACTCCAGAATCTTTGATTACTTTAAAAGGTAATTTGTGGTATTGAATAAAGCTAATTTGTGTAAAATTATAACACAGTTTAAATCTCACTACTATGGGCGCTAGTGTCGAAGATCAAAGTTGTGGGGACTGCACAATGACTTATTACCCATAGGCCTATGTCAGTAAGTTTCTGACAAATCAAATGTGTTATAATTTTGACAAATTTAAATTGATTTTCTTTATCAATTTATTAAATATAAATAAACTAAAAGCACATTTCAACTGTTGGAAACTTGTTTTTTAAACATTTTTGCTGATGAAAATAGGATATTTTTTTTATGCTTATGGACACTTAAAAGTATTTCTGTGTGCTAGTGGTCAGCTAGACTGGGATGGGGGGGGGGGGGGGGGGGTTCAATTGTCCTTTGCTTCTTTCCTTCCTCCTTTAACTGAAGATCAGGTTAGGGTAAATAGTTTTATGTCCATTTAGCCACATGAAGAATAAACTCTAGCTAAAATAAAAACACTCCCCCCAGTGCTTTAAAACCAGAGCACATGTTTACTGAAATTCTTCAAAGTTTTGTGGCCATCCTGTTAAATATTAACACATTTTGTTTGTTTTGAACTCCTGTTGTTATAGAAGACATGTGGTTCTGAGGTCATCTCTAACATGATACTCACAAAGGACTTCCTACCTTGATCACATCATAGGAGTTATGTTACCATGGAAGTGACCATGGTTAAATCCCATCATATAGGATTAGTGTTTCTGTACAGTTTACCTTGGTATACTCTGTCAAATATCTTGCATATTTGTAGTTCATATGTTTGAAGATATGTCTTAGAAGATATGGTTTATTGGGAAGATCTGGTTTATTGATGAGATCTGGTGTATTGAGGAGATCTGGTATATTGAGATCAGGTTTGTTTAGGAGATCAGGTGTGTTGAGGAGATCTGGTGTATTGAGGAGATCAGGTGTGTTGAAGAGATCTGGTGTATTGAGGAGATCTGGTGTATTGAGGAGATCTGGTGTATTGAGGAGATCTGGTGTGTTGAGGAGATCTGGTGTATTGAGGAGATCAGATGTATTCAGGAGATCGGGTTTATTGAGGAGATCAGGTTTATTGACGAGATCTGGTGTATCAGCCCTCTCAATTCTGAAATCTGCCATGGCAAAAAAAATTGTCTCGGCAAAAATGTTTTTGGCTCGGCATTTTTTTTTTTTGCCGTGGCTGATCAGCTCACCCACGGCAATTGCCGATTGCCGAGGTGAATTGAGAGGGCTGTTGTATTGAGGAGATCTGGTGTATTGGGGAGATCTGGTTTATTGATGAGATCTGGTTTATTGAGGAGATCTGGTGTATTGAGGAGATCTGGTGTATTGGGGAGAGATCAGGTGTGTTGAGATCTGGTGTATTGGGGAGATGTGGTGTATTGAAGAGATCAGGTGTGTGAGGAGATCAGGTGTGTTGATAAGATCGGTTTTATTGAGGAGATCTGGTGTGTTGAAGAGATCTGGTGTGTTGAAGAGATCAGGTGTGTTGATGAGATCTGGTGTATTGATGAGATCAGGGGTATTGATGAGATCTGGTGTGTTGAGGAAATCTGGTGCATTGAGGAGATCAGGTGTATTGAGGAGATCTGGTGTGTTGATAAGATCGGGTTTATTGATGAGACCAGGTGTGTTGAAGAGACCAGCTGTATTGAGATGTTATGCGTGTGATTAGGACCTCCGATACAGATAGATAAAGTTTGGTTCTCCTTTGTCTTGAAGCTACCCAGAGTGCAAAAGACCTGTTAACCAGCCATAGTTTAAGAGATTCTCACCCCAGTATTTACTGCCAAATCTCAAGGGCCTATTTCCACATGCTGATATTCTACATTGTACTGTTATTGTATTACAGGAGGCTGACTTCACAGAGCCAAAGGAATAGCTTGTATAGCCAAATAGATGCTTCATCAAAACCAGGGTTCATGTACATGTAGGCGGATGGCAAACATTTTCCACAATGTAGATGTTTATATTTTCAATAATGAAATAAAGCAAATGTCCAAATCCACAAATTCAAAGTAACAAAGGCGAAAATATATCTAAACTAATTTGTTTTTTTTTAATGGGATCTGAGGCTTTAATTTGTTTAGACTGGACACACAAGTAGTTATTATACTAGTGGTTTATAATATAAACCTGTTACAGTTAGAATTTGGCACTTCAAAGCGGAATCTCTGACCTGGATCAACCTCTTGAGACCCTGAAAAGATTCCTGGCTTCTCATGAGAGATCTGTGTGCACCAGCTTGGCACGTGTATTGTTGTAGAGGAGCCCTGTTATCACCTCTCTCTGGGGGACTTCATACAGTGAATATACATGGGACAACTCTATATAAACATCTTAATGAGTCTCCTGTTAACCAGTTCATTGACCATGGGGCTATTTGATACTGAGCTTCCCAGACCACCCCTGTGATTCTCTGTGTAACATTCCCCTTAAAATATTCAATGCTTTATAGACTCACAAAGTCATATGTTTATCTTCCCTGGCTAATGTTATGTGCATGATCCCATGAATGTTGGCAAAATTAGGTTATGCTGTTAAATTTTTTATTTGATAAAGGTGCCTTATAATAATGGTTAAGAAGAAATAAATTGTAAGGCAATTCAGAGATCGTTTTCTCTGAAGAAAATGATCTCTGGAATGAGATAGAAACGTTGTGTTGAAATAAATCAGAAGTTGTTCTCCATACTAAGTTGTTCCTTGCCTTATGATACTTCCAACTTCTAAATGCCACTTAAAGAAGAAATAAATTGGGTTAATAAGTAGTGCAAGTTGGCACTTAAGTGATTGGGATGACCAAAGTGTTTGAAGTGTAAATTGTTAACATGATTGTACATGGATTTTAAACGAACGTGTTCATGTAAACTGCTCACACCAATTAGCTGTTACATACACATATGAACTGACGTGTCTGTAAAACTGTACAGTAAATAAGTTAAGTATACTGTTTAAAAAGAAGTTCTTCACACCTGTTTCTTTATAAATTATCATAGTAATGAGTTGAAGGTAAATGTAAGCTATTAACTTAATTAGAACCACATCACTTTGACGTAAACATGTCCTGAGGATGTGTTTATGCATAAATGTAAATGTGTGAATAACAGCTACATGTATACATGTTGATCAGCATTCTAACGTGTACGCAGAATTGTGACCGTGAACTTATACTCCAGCAGGTACATGTAGTTAGGGGAGGGGGAAGGTGGAGCTCTAAGGGACAACACTGAGCAATTTGTCCATGTTGTGATAAAAGTGGGTCTTGTGAATGCACTGTGTTTTCGTTGCCACTGGTGCCATTGATGATTTCCTCCACATTTCGGCACACATGCCATCAGTGGCTTAGCTACCGGCCGGTACATCTAGAATTGAAAATCTGTCTGTTCTAATTTTCAATTTTCATATCTTTCCCAGGCGAAAAATTCAGAATTTCTACCTGTCGTTTTAACCATTTTCAGAAATCTACCTTCCTCAAATGACAGGTGGGCTGGTCTCTAAGTTAGACTACACATCCCATACACACATGTAAAATAACATTAATTATGGCATTTATAATTCCTAATCAATCGAACAACACATTTCCTCTCAAATGTCCTAATTGTGTTAATGTGGGTTTAACTCTTAAGTGATGCACAGTAATAGTGGATTAAATGGTTACGCTGTGTGCTGCATTCAGATTAAAAAGGTAAAATTCTATTGTGCTATTTTTGTCACTGTCACAAAACGTCCAACATCACAAGGTAAATCAGCCAACAACCATTTTTTCACCCACTATGATCAAATTATGTTCTATTTTGGCCTACATGTAAAGCACGACTTCACTTTTGTACAGTGTATGTTTAACCACTTTTTAGAAACATTTTCCCTTTGTTATTGCCTTGTGACCTTTTTATATCTAATCATTTGCATGTAATCACTAGGACAATACGTTCACGTAATGATACACGGATATCATTGCTGTCCTACATCATTATTTATTGTGTTGTACATCCTCTAGTGTTTTGTCTCTTTACATAGATGTCTGATCAAGAAAAAAAACTAATTCAATCTCCTGTTATAATATGATGAATACTGATTTCATTTCGTTGTCATTGCAAAATTGTCTGCTGTCTTTCGATGAGGTTTAATCATTTCATCTTCTACAGTGTTAGCTTTGATGGATCCCCGATCAAGCTCTTGACACGTGGCAGGCCCTTTGGAAGAATCCTATCATAGACCAGGGGCAACACAAACTCAACTCCGGGTGGTGTCTTTGGTATTGGCCCTCTGGCTAAGGGCAGTTTGTTTGAAGATTAGCAATAGTGTCTTTACTTAGCATCGGAGGAAAATTAACTTTCCAACATTTATATGGAAACGCTTTACATCCTGGTTGTGCTATTATCAATTATTGGTGGACTACACGGTCACGTCGTAAAACAGCAAACAATCAATCAATCTTTGGTATTGTGTGGTGGTTTCCTTCACACAATTTGACACCATAATAAGAGTGAAATTAATTGTAAGTACAATAGCCCATCTGGCTAAGGGCAGTTTGTTTTTATAGTTGAGCAATGCTGTCTTTACTTAGAAGTTAGCACTGGAGGAAAAGTAACTTTACCAACACACTTTACATTCATGGTTATGCTGGTGTCAATTATTGTTGGAATACACCACTACCGTTTAACTGAAAAAATGCTAACGTACAGCTTAAAACACGAGTCAATCAATCAATTTAAGTACAACATAAAGCTCTGAACAAATAAACATGTCGGCTTGTCTTTTCAGTGCAATACTTTATTTAGATTCTTGTGTTTGTATTGGAGTTTTCTTTCTGTAACAGCTTGTTAAAGAAGTACAGTACTTTTGAAACTGAGTTAAACCTGCCTGTGATGGAGCTGCGTCCTCAGTATGCTGTTACCTGCCCCTGACTGCCCTGGGTTTTGTTTGGGCCAGTATACCCCTCCTCAGAAACCCAGGATATAGGAGCTTACATGCCCCACTGTATCAAACACATGTGACATCCCTTCCTACACATATGTTAACCTTCCTCTGCCAGCAGCTGGTGGGTAATTAGTTTATTCTGCTACTCATCCCTGACAGATTCCCCATCCAGTGATCACTTAAGAGTGTCTCTCCTCTTCAGTCTGTGTTACTCAGGGTACCAACTCCGCTACAGTACTCTCCATTGCCCCATTTAACAGGGGCTGCCTTTCTATCAGGGTACATGTATCATAGTATTAACTTCTAGGCTGGACACCTCTTCAGGAAAGGTGATCAAGGCACACATTTTTTAGCTCAAAACTTCTAAAAGACTTCGGCCCGTGGTTTACTAAAACCTTCTGCGATGTGTCATTCACAGGATCAAGTCCGTCTGTCGACCCTCAGGTGTATGAGTGAGTCACATGATGTGGCTCTGGCAATTGCAGGGATGGTTTTTACAAGGTTTCCTCCCGGTTTTCACCATTATTACGCAAGGAAGTGAAGTGGACAATCCATCGTCATATAAGTGAAAAAATCTTGTACTACGTTAAACCCCAATCAAACAGACAAACAAATCTAAAAGACTTCTCACCTGCAGTAGGTATTTCACCTCTGTGATGAGACCAAACACATGTAAGAGCTGAGCCCAGGTGGAAACAAACTTGATTCTTAACATTAAAAATTTTATGAGAAAAAATCTTGTTTATATACGACAACTTCTATTATAATCATAAGCATTTGTAAAGTTTGCAGCCCAATTAACTTGGACATCTGTGCTTACTACTCACATATGCAATGTATATTCAGACCAGTGTGCAGGGTTTCCATTCCCCTAATTTATCTCAGGCTTTTAACTTACTTAGCCTACATACTGATGTAGTTACAATGTGACAAGTCCCTATTCTGTTTTTCTTTCATAATTCCAACTTTGTAACTTCTTAAATTAGTGGCCGTCTGAATAAGGGCAGTTTGTTTGAAGAGCAGCAATGCTGTCTTTGTAAATTAAACGTCTTGAATCAGTGCTTTGTGGCACTTTTTTATTGTAGGAGTTTGAAATTATTCCAAAAATGTTCATGTAATGCCATCTGGTTTATTATTGAGGGGACGTTTTATTGCTATAAATGGATGATGCCATGCAGCATTTCAGAAGCTATTAAAATATCCCTGTTACAGAGATAGCACTTGCATGTGTGAAGATATAACAGTACCATCTGCTTTGAAGTTTCCATGGGTTTATTAGTGCTTCTGGGACGACGGGTAATTGTGAAAATAGCCAGGTTGCATCCCCATCTGTCTCAGATTGAATACACTTGCATTGAGAACACATGCAAGGGGCTAAAGTAGATTAGTATTTTAATCTGTTCACCTCTCCTTCTCTTTCAATCTTTAATAGACCACCCCCTTAATATGGAAGCAGTTAGGGATCAATGTTGAATAAGTGTTGTATCATTGGCTGTGTTATTATTACGGCACTGGCTAGTCATTATATTACTAAATAATTAGAGGATCTGGCTTCGAGCTGAGAGTTGATGGCAATCCAATCAATACCTGAGGACTTTACCCACAGGATGACACACCCTTTTGTTATCTCAGCCTCACCCAATAGCAGCCAACCTCTGGTACTACTACCCTGATATGTGTAACTCTATCCCAATCTTAGCTGAACACTTCATGAACCTGGCGTGGCTTACACTGCAGGACATTCAGTTTATCTGATGTGTGATGTCACATGGAGCCTGACAGAGGTGACAAACTCAAATTAAGTTCTTAGTTTAAGTCTAGTAGTGGTACAGATGTCCAGTGCTCTGTGAGGGGAATAGCTCAAGCTAATATATACCTGGATAGCATGTACATCACATGTAAGTATGTAAATGTTGAAGGTATTTTAAATACATGATTAAAGGTGTACATTTTTTCTAGTATCTTTTTTTATATTCATAATATTTTTATTCTCAAAATCTTGTTTCATAAATTTATTTGGAATAAGGAAAATTTGCAAGGTGGGATATATATAAGCTTATATAAAAAAATTGCAAATAACAAAGTCACATGAGCATAATGGTTTTTGCAACCTTCTGGTCAGTCTGATTAAAGGTGTAAGTTTATCTAATTCAGCTGGTTGTTTTTATGCTTATAAGATTCTTATTTTCAAAACAATGCTATGATGTAGTTTACATGTATAAATTGATGTCGAGAAAGGAAAATTTGCAGAATGAGTCATTAAAATGTGTACAAATAACAAACATATTAGTTATGAAGAGGATATAGTACAGGGTCCAGTTATTTAAAAAGGTATTTACTATTTAGCCACTAACACCAGTGAGATTAAATTAATATTAATAGGGTATTACTAGACATTTAACATGGAATGATGTCCTCAAATAGCACATTCAATTTAATAGCGCTTAGCCTTTGAGCAACTAGCCTTAGATGAAAAGTAAGATGTTTATGTGAATAATGTATGTGAAAAAATGTAAGTAAAAACTAAGAAATTCCTCGCGTCTGGTGTTCTAAACAAAAGGTCTTTGTTCACTTTATGACAAGATATATACATTCATCTTTTAACGTGTACATGTATGTTTTCAATGGATACAGTATGCTTTCAAATAGTTTGGCATAAATACAAATCAGTGTTTGTGTTTTATAGTTTAAATCATATATCCAATCAGTAATGTACAAAGAATTTAACAGTTAGAATTGATTGTATAGCTTACTAACTGTAGAGTCATTTATAGTTCATAAACTGTCTATCAATGGACCAGATGAGGCCATCCATAATAATTTATTTGTTTCCTGTAATCCTACCTACCCAAAAATTTCAGCATATAAATAAAAGAGAATGGTTGGTTGGTTTGTTTTTTTGGTCAAATTCCCGTTTTTCGGAAAATCTGGAACTTATCCTTTTCATGGATTAGAAAATCAAAAACCTCTTCACCGAAAAAGGATTGGTTATGTTGTTGGGTTTTTTTAATGAATACTCTCTACATTTATAAAATATATATATACACGGATATATTATGTAATCATATTTATGCATTTATGGTAATTTTCATGATCATTTGTTCTATCAAAGTAGTGTTTTAGATAATGTCTTTAGATAAGATCCCTTCATTCCGAGCTGTTTAAATGGAATTTGGAAGGGCATTTCATAGTTGGGGTCCATAAAGACAAACTGTTAGTAAGGTAATTGGTTCGTGCAGTGGGGATGTAGATATTGTTTTTGTTACTCTGACATTAAATAAGTGAAGTAGCCAACAGTAAGGCCTTAAATAACAAGAATAAATCTTTTTTCAGATGCATGTATAATGCTCCATGACACAGTTTCAAACATAAGGTTTTTTTATGTTATCAATTAGGAAAAAAATATTTAAAAAATAATCCCTACCTACATGTACCATATTGTTACAAGAAACATTTATATTATTGTGGCTGGCCTAATTGTGATAAACACCCTGGTTTGAATGGCCAGGAAATAAAATCAATCAGCCTGACTAAACTGATCATCAATTGTTTGATAAAGTACTTGTGGTTTCTTAATAGCCTCTATTTATCAAGGTTTATTGATTCTAGTGTGTGTATGTGTATATGTGACAGTGGTTAGTAATCAAAATGGTGATGGTGAATACAGTCTGTCCACTTTGGTTCTCATTACCCCCTTAGTCCCCATCAGTGTTACTCATCTTGGTGCAGTGATTGGGAAGCACGTATACTATGATTACTCCTTCACTGTAGACATGTCCAGTATTCCTTAAGCAGTTCACGGTGTGATGAGTCATAGACGGGGACCTATTTTATCTTATAGTAACTTAACAACCAGCTAAGAGGTGAATATCATCTGATTTATTAATCTTTATAAGCAAGGCATAGTTTTCACATCATTTACATGTATATCACAATTTATTATTATTTATGCGCAAAGCATAGTTTTTTCATCATTTATATCACAATTTATTATTCTTTATTCGCAAAGCATATTTTTCACATCATTTATATCACAATTTATTATTCTTTATTCTCAAAGGATAGTTTTCACATCATTTATATCACAATTTATTATTCTTTATGCGCAAAGCATAGTTTTTTCATCATTTATATCACAATTTATTATTCTTTATTCGTAAAGCCTAGTTTTTACATCATTTATATCACAATTTATTTTTCTTTATTCGTAAAGCATAGTTTTCACATCATTTATATCACAATTTATTTTTCTTTATTCGCAAAGCATACATGTAGTTGTCACATCATTTATAGTATTACATACCTTATACCTTAAACAATTGATGGATGTTTTTATGTTGACCATTGTTTTCATATCTATAGACCAACTACATATACCTGTAATTTGAATGTTTGGGTCCACACATACCCAGATGTCTTACAATTACACCGTATCACGTATATTAGGAACAAAGGATAAGGTGTTATTTTTTTTACATACTCAGAAGCTAGAAGGCTTTAACATTCCGTTAACATCTACATGGATATTAAAATAAGTATAATTTATTGTGCAGAAATTAATTTCAAACTTTTGTATATGTGAGTAGACATTACTAATCAGACATTAGGGCTATATATTATTCCAATGTGAATTGTGACAGGAAATCTTTTCCTTCTACTGCGTGGAGGATTCGGAGGGAACACTCTGTTGCCCTAGTAAGTGCATTCAGAGCTAAAGGGCAACAGAAACCTGATCTGTTAGTGATGTTGTTGTGTAATGTCCTGTGTTGTCTACCTTTGTTGCCAGTGTTGTTGAGGGTAGTTTCCTTTTCCCAATGAGCTATCATGAGAGTGAAATAACCTTAAGTATAGTGTTTAACCCCAATCAAACAAAATAATCCTTCTACTGCAATGATTTTGTTGACATCTACATGTACAGTGTCTTATCACCTTACACTATTAAAACTGATGTATGAAGGGTCAGTTCCCCTTGACACCTGAGTTTGTGTATTGAAGGATTTCTGGCCAACTGGACAACAATATCTCTCTTTCTCTGCAATGTTTGTCTATGGAGTTGATGTGAGAAAATCTGGTCTCTCAGTCAGTAAATGGGATGTTTATCACAGATAAGGTTACCTGTCTGTATTGTCCAGGTGGGCAAGATCTTTCCCACAAACAACACAGGGAGGGCTTACATGGATTTAGTATTACACCCTATGATATTAACAGCATGTGGTCTACAATTTAGAAGGAAGTGACTTGATTGAGAAACAACATGTGCACCTACATGTTTAGTAAAGTCTAGATAGATTAACCAGTGACTACATCAGGCCCCTTACCTCATTGACCATTACTGCCAGCCACTCGGAGCAAGGGCTTTAATGGGCATACACCAGTCCACTCGTCCAAATTGATACCCTGAAATGAACAATTGCCTCCTTTGGACACCCTGTTTTAAGAAACTTGAACATGTAGGAGTTAGAAAAACTGTCAAAATTGGACACTCAGTTATTTGAAAAGTGAAGCAAAATGACCATTTTTGACACCATACTTTTGAAGCCACTCACTCAGAGTTGCTGAATAATGCTAGGCCTTTAATAGCTTACTGAGGATGTAAGTACACACCTGGGTGAGGGATGCAGTGTATAACCTTGGAGGTACAGTTTTATGAGACACAAGAAAACCCCAAAACTTTCATCTGACACGTCTGATTTGTTGACACATGTTTATCTTTAGAAAAATCGTTATAATGTTTTTTTCTGTTTTCAGACGTTTTTGGCGAAGGCTCTGTATGACAATATTGCCGAGTCGCCTGATGAGCTGGCGTTTCGGCGTGGGGATATCATCACTGTGGTCGAACAGAATACAGAGGGGTTAGAGGGCTGGTGGCTGTGTGCCTTAAGGGGTAAGAGTGGTATCGCACCAGGTAACAGGCTGAAGTTACTGACTGGGATGTATCATGGTAGTACAGAGTCCCTGACAAATACCTCCCCGCCACAACCCTTTCCATCACCCGCCTCAAACATGGCCTCCAAGCTAGACTGGCATAGACGATCATGGGACCTACAACCAAACAAGGTAACTCCACATCCTATGAAACTTTGAGTTTAGGTGCAAGATTGGCTTGTGTTACCTGTCCTGCGCAAGCAGTCAGCCAACGTGTTATCTTAAACGTCACATAATGTTTTACCTAGAATAAATGATACCCCAAAACTTCTAGAAGTTGGGACAGGGAATAGGCTTTACCACCGGAAGTCTTACATGTTATTTCTATGAGACGGTCCCAAAATTAGAGTGTCCCAGCCGCTAGAAGTTTTTAGAATAACAATAGAGCCAATGGTGCACCGTAATGGAAATTTTTATCAACGCAAGTTATTATAAATCCAAGTATTTTAGAGTTTTTATTTCTGTCTCACTTGGCTTTAACAGTTCTAGGATTTAAAATTTAACAATTTCCTTTGAATTATTGTGTGTTTTCAAAGTCCTGTCATGAAGTACATTTAGGTGTAAGAATAATTATATATATATAGGTGATTTTTTTTTCCACATACTTATAACTTCTAGCAGTTGGGACAGAGAAATAGGCTTTACCACAGCGGGTCTTACATGTTATTTCTATAAACTGTTCCAAAATTGGAGTGTCCCAACTGCTAGAAGTTATAGGGTACATGGCTTGAAACAGAAAAAGTTTTAAAAAGTTAAAGTGGGTGAATTGAAGTTGTGGTTGTGACAGGCAATCTGTCTGCGTACATACACACACTCGAATACAGCCAACCCTATCTAACCAAAGAGCTAACCGATTCTGTCAGGCAGCTCTGATGTTGCCCTATATTGATCAGATTACAAACTGAGATTGAACAATACCTCATACCTGACTCACCAGGTTATCTAACAATTCCTTTCATTTCCAGACAATCAAATGATTTATGGAGTTTTCACCTGTCATTAGCGGAGTACTCGCTCTATCTTCAGACAAACACATGTTATGTCATACACTAGACTCTAAATCCTTCAGTAAAGCCTCTGAATATTTCAATAGATTTGTTCAGTTAGCAAATAAACGGTAATGGGCGACATATTGATTTGAATCATTCTGTAAAGGGCCTTCTCGCTGTCCTATTTGAAGCCTCCAGACAATGGACAGTCTGTGCGCCAAATGTTATATTTTTGGAAATTGTTTTAATGCAAATAAACTATTCAATTTCATAATTTTAAAAATAATGAATGTTTACCGTACCTTGACTGATTTGTTCAGTATTCGGAAACACCTATTTATTCAGTCATCGGCTTAAGGGCACTGTATTCCAATTATAGTGGTCAGTTTCCTAACTAGGATTGGAAATCTGCCTGTCATAAATCCCTATTTTAAAAAATTTCCCATTTTCTGAACTTTCCCATGTTAAAATTCAAAATTTCTACCCATCATTGTAATCATTTTTAGAAATCTGCCTTCTCAAAATGACAGGTGGACAGGTTTCTAGCTAGGACAATGGTAGTGGTACTGTCTTTGCTTGGAATTTGAGGAACACTAATTTGTCTACAGCACATCACATTTTATCATTGTGTTGCAATGGATTTGTTGCTGTTGGAGAATATTGTTTCATGCAGGTGAATTACCCTAAAGCATGGTATGTACACCAACAAATCCATCAATCAGTCAATTAATCAATCAAAACACTTTATTTATTCCCCATATATACAGCTCCCAAATTAATTTACCCTACCCTTTACATGTAACTCTGATACATACACATGTATAGCCTATTGGGTTGACTGACACTGGATGAAGTGGTGTAAATTAATACTAACAAACAATTGTTTGTGTTAAACACATTTGCCTGGAGGGAATCTGATGTCATTAACACAGCCCTCCTCTCAATCCTGTAAACAATGTTGATAACAGTTTCCAGAACAAAAAATTAAAATAAGGGTTAGTTTTCTGTGGTGAATTTATGCGGACATGTTTTTCCTCTGATTTCTGCCTCTATGAAACCTTTAACATGCCTGTGCCCTGATAGATTGACAGAGCGCTCTTATGTATTTGTCTTCAGACCGAATGTTTGCTGTGTAAACCTTACAAGTGTATCCCATCCGTCATTACATAACCTGTCTGTTCAATTTCATCACGTCTCTTTCATCTCTCAGGTTATATTTGATAGGACAAACAAGGAAAAGTCGTGATTTTTGCTTGTCACAGCAGCTTTTAGAATCCCTATGATATTTTTTAAAAGCTGACATTACTTTTTTTAAACTTCCGCTGTTTTCATACCGCAAAAGTCACATTGATCTAGCAGCACATATCTTGTGTTTTTTGTATTGGACTGAAAAGCACCCTTTTAATACACAGCTTCCAAGCTGCATGTGGCCCTCGGCGGTGGCTGAGTGGTTAGCAAGTGGTCTTTCTAATCGTACTTTGGTGTACTGTTCATGGGAGCGAGTCTACATGTCAACCATGAGATATATGGGTGAGTCACATGATGTGGCTCCAACAATCGCGGGTGTGGTTTTTACAAGGTTTCCTCCCGGTTTTCCACCATACTAGGGCAAGGAACAGTGTGAAGTGGACAATCCGTCGTC